>BQNB010128331.1:0-19297 GCA_026074375.1 Tanacetum coccineum | reverse complement strand
AATAATTTTACATTAAACGGAATACTTTTCTGAAAAGTTTAATTTATGTACGGTTCAAGATGGATAATTGTTTTAAGCATAGCTCGTAATTAATTAAAACGACGATTTCAATAAAATGTCTAAATGTAAATAAAAGTAACTCAATAAAATTTATAAATAAATTATGAGATTAGAAATAGTAGTGACCTTAAATACGGGGGTTTACAAGGATCCACAGTGTATTTAGTGAATTAATCCAGCATCATTTTGTTCTCATTGGCATGTGCCTTATGTTGCTTTAAATAAGCATACAACTGATCATAGTTGGAGTCCCTCAATCCCCTATTTAGTTTCACTATTGTCACAAATCTACCCCATTCAGGTAACATGTTGTTCACAAACTTTGAGTTCAGTTGCATTCTGGACATGGTCATCTTGATGTTCCGCATGTCATTGATGAGTTTAGTAAACCGGACATAGTAGTCGTGAATGGTTTCTCCTTTGTTCTGTCGAAAGTGTTCAAAGTCATTATACAGTTATGATTCTTGGTCTTTTTTGGTTAATTCCGAACCTTCCAGGAGCATCTTCACATTGTCCCATATGTCCTTTGCATCAGTGTAATGATTGATAAGAGTGTAGATGTCCTTTGGTAACCCTTAAAGTAGGATATTTGTTGCCTGAATGTCAGCATTGTACCTTTCCTTATCTTTAGGAGAAAGGTCAGAATAGACTCGAGGTCGTTCTAGACCTAGATGTAGGGCACCTTCAGTTCCTTCAGCAAGTGTTTCCCAAAAAGTCCCCATCTAAGATGGTCCTTCGTCAATTGACTTTAGATTGTTCACACCATTCTCTTTACCCCGACAATACAGTCGAATACGTTGTTGCCATGATGCAAAGTCAGTCTTATCAAGCATAGGTGGTTGGGTATCGGAACTGGCACATTGGATGTCTTCTGAAAGATTAGCCATCTTAATTGATTGTGAAATGATTAAGTTGATTGAACAATGATTAATGATTGTATGTTAAAAGTGATGGTTATTTGTTAGATTAGGTGATATGTTGTTTAATTATGATATGGTTTGGTTGAAATGAGTTAACGTGATGAAGATAATAAGAATCTTAGACAAAACGCAGTGAAGAAGCTTAGACAAAACGCAGTGAAGAAGCTTAGACAAAACGCAGTGAAGAAGCTTATACAAAACGCAATGAAGAATAAAATTTTACCAGAGTTTCTTTCTACCAAAACGCAATGATTGTCTTCAAAAATAGGCAAAACGCAGGAGACAAGTGGCAGTAAAGATCCTTAGACAAAATACAATGTGTTGAAGACAAAACGCAGTGAAGAAATGAATTGGGCAGAGTTTCTCCTAGGCAAAACGCAATAGTTGGTCTTTCAAATTAGGCAACACATAGCACCCTAGATCCTAAAAGCAACACAAAATGAGCATGAAGGAAATACAAAACGCAAGAGACAAATATGCACCCTGATAGTCAAAAATGCTATCCATAATTAAAGACACAAACATCAGTACTAAGTCTTTCCTTCACTAGAGACTGACAAAACGCAACATTGTCCTTATTTCTGACAAACGCAGATCTGAAACAAAACACAGATGAGAGAAATTTTCCAGATACATGACAAAAACACAATGAAAGACAAAACTATATTCGGAACCTTATCTTTCCACCTAAATGCCTTTAAAAAATCACCCTTTTATTACACAAAATTTATTTAGACTTGGTTTCTTTTTGCACAACTATGCATCCCTATAAAGGCTATAACATCACTACACAAAACACTAAGCTTTATTTAAACCACCACAAAATGTGAAGAATAACAGAGAGGTGTCAAGATACGAGACTCATACATGACCTGTCAAAATACTCATAACATTTGTCTAATACTACCAAGGAAAGTCTTGCACAGACACGACAGTACTCGCATAAATCAGTCAACACCCATGTAGCTTTGTATTCTCCAATTCTATATGTATATTGTAAATTATACTATAATCAACAAACAACTAAACTGCATCTAGTGGTTTGGGTCGCAATTACTATCTTAGAGAGGGAAAGTGAGTTCTAATTGATTAGAAAACAAAAAAAATACGACCTTTGTGTGTGTGGTGATTTATCTCAGATAAACAACCAGACCCCCTTTCCAATGCACATATAAATAATCTAGGGTAAGAATGTTCTTCATAATTAACACTAATGTTATTTGGGCGATTGCCTACCTAATGGCGTCAATGGAGTATAGAGCGTTCAACAATAGTGGGTATAAAAAATAACGACTCCGCACCAGAATTACCCCATAAGTCCTTACCGATAACTACTCGGAGTACCGAGCTATGCACTTAGAGCTCTATATACCATACATCTCAGTCAGGAGTAACCGAACGTTACACATATTACCAATGATCTCTAATAACTCATCAATATACATCAAATTTCATCCACTAAACCAGCAACATTACTTCCAATTCCAATTACACAAAATTCGACAACTTAAGCGACCCCACCCCTCTCCCCACTCAACCCTCGACAATCACCCAATACTCCGCAACATTAAACAGTAATAACTCCATTCCAATACTTGCAAACAACTAATCTGGAAAAAACCATCACAACATCTATAGCATTTGTAATAGAGCAACCATCAAAAAAAACTTATATATCTGTGTCATGTAAACTGTTTGTATTTTTTATTTTTAAACCACATGAATTAACTATTTTTATCCAATGCAGACTCTAATAAAATCGATAAACTGAATCCACTCAAATGTGTTTTGGTTTTCTCTACGTAAGATACAGAAACACGGATTACTAACAATGCATATACGTACTGTTCTCCTTAAATAGCTAAGTATAATATCTATACGTGAACCATGTAAATTAGAAAATTATAAACGAACATCTAGAGATAATCGCAACAAAAATCCATAACAAAAAATTGATTTATACTAAAATACATACGACCACTCATTATTTCCCAGCAAATTATTTATCTGTAAAACCTCTTAGTACTTTTTCTACAAAAAACTAGTTATCACCACATACTTCACTTCAGTAGAGGAGGTGGTCAACCAAAGTTTGTTCTTGCAACTGCCATGAAGATTAATTTGCAGGATCCTAGAAACTCATGACAACCTCACTGTAAATGATTTTCCTATCTTACAAGCTAGCAGTCAAGTTCATAGTCACTACAAAATATGCCACTAGTTCAAAGGGATTTCATAAGAGTACCAGAGACCTAATTTGGGGTTGGCCATTTAGATATCAAAAAATCCTTTTATACAGCATGTAAGTCTGAAACTTTAGGGGAGACTAAAATACTGGCACAAGGAATAACTAACTGCAACACATATAACAGTCCTGGATGATGTAAGAAACATCTAATGATCAATCATAGGACCTGCTATTATTATTACATCAACAGTCATAGCACATTCTGATGCCTTGAGCATGGGGCTTGTTCATCTCTGCATATTTCCTAGTGGGTGTGCTACAGCTGATTCACTAAAACCATCTGTAAAAAATCAAACTTCTTTAAATATGTCAGTCACATTTTTTTCTTCTTGGCTGATAAAAATTCCATCTTCTTTCTGCTTTACTTGCAAACCTAAGAAGAATGTGAGTTCTCCCATAGAACTCATCTGAAATTTATCATGCATCAGTTTCTCAAATTCAAGGCACAACTCCTTCTTTGTAGAGCCAAAAATAATATCACCAACATAGACCTATACAAGCAAAATATCCCCTTTTTGCCTTTTGATAAACAGGGTCTAATCTATCTTTCCTTTATGAAACCCATTGTCCAATAGATACTTGGCCAATGTCTCATACCAGGCTCTTGGAGCTTGATGCAACCCATACAGTGCTTTCACTATCTTGTAAACCTTGTCAGGATTGTCAGGATCTTCAAACCCTGGAGGCTAACACACATATACCTCCTCTGACTCCTCCACCAAAGGTAACATATCCTCCATCAAACTCCTGGAAACCTGAAAGATAGGAAATGTTGTTTGTCATATGCCTAGAGCATCCACTGTCCACATAGCCTTGATCATCAGTTAGTAGATTGCCCTGCACATAAAAATAAGGAATTTAGTTTCCTTTAGGGACCCAAGCCATTACTGACTTGGATCTGCCTCGTGCATCAATATAATTATGTTTCTTCAAAGTGATTGATGTACTATAAAGTTTGGTAGGTCTCTAAACCCAACATGTTAAGGCCTTAACAGCATTTGCCTGATTAGCCCTAACAGTATTAACAACTGCAGAGTTTGGCCTAGCAGTATTAACTGCTTTTGGCCTAACAGTATTAACTTTTACCTTGCCAGTATTAACTTTTTGGTTAAAATTTTTGTTAGTTAATACTATTTTTGATTGATAGGGCCTTTTTACAGTTGATTGTGCTGATTTTAAAAAACATGACATTGGTTTAGCATTAAAAACTATAGATTTTGGATGAGCAGTATTAACTGTCCTGACAATATTAAATGGTTTTAGGCCAGTTTTCATTAAAATTGCTCTTGGAACCATGTTCCTTTGAGCATTAGGGTGAGCTCTGTTGGTAGTATAGTTGTAGTTTACCCTTTTATAATTATTCCCATATACCATCCTTTCCCTTCGATGGTATTTACAATAAGCTTGAACATGATCAAAACTCCTACAAATAAAACATGCTTTATTATACATCACAAAATCACTTCCTAGCTATTGGGATTTAAGATTATTCTAGTTTCTTTGATTCCCTCTAGGTTTTTGTGATCTGTACATCTCTGCATACTTAACTGGTTTCCTAGCTGTTTTGTCTTGTTGTTTAGGAAAAACAGTTTGCTTCTCTTTCTCTGACACCAACTCCTCAACCAATGGGGTATCAAAAGTTTTCTTAACCTCATTAGAGGTATCTACATAGACACTCTTACTGGCCTTAGGTCCATAGCCTTTAAACTCAGGCTGTTGGAAATCCTCAAGACCAGAGTATGATAAATCAATAATTGAGGGTGTAAATAAGCCTGTAAGTGGGGGTGGAACAGCATTATAGACCACACCTTTTCTACCGTTGTTAGATATTTGACTCCCTATTAATTTATCTAAGCTCTTAGAAGCATTTTCAAAATAGTTAATTTTAATCTGATTGCTTTCTTTTTCATTCTTAAGCTTCTCTATCTCAATTTTAAGAGCGTTGATTTTTGAGTCTTTAAATAAGACATCTCTTTTTAGAACAGCAATTTGGTCACAAAACATAACCTCATTCTTCTTGTAAAAGATAAGTTGTTCTTCTACAAATGCTAAACCTCTTTTATAAGTAGCTAGATTAAACTCATATTTATTAAACTATACTCTTAAATTATCAAGTTAAGTTTTAAGAGCTTCAAAGATTTTAAGACAGGTGTTAGAGCAAGTTTTGTCATTGCATACCTTAGAGTCTAAGAAAGCCATAAGTGCCATGTTTGTAGTCACTTCCTCTTCTGCCATAAAGCTCCAATCAAAACCAGCTCCATCAATAGCCACCATATCTTTGGAAGAAGTGTCTTCCACATTTACAGTTCTTCTTGAACTATCTTGATTCCTAGGCCTACTTTCTTGGTTTCTAGGACCTCTGTATTCCCTTGCAAAATGTCATATCTTATGATAGTTGAAACATTCTACCTTGGAATTGTCATATCCAGCAGTATCACTCCCATTGATAGTGATCTTCTTACAAGTCCTTTGGGAATACCATCTTGCTCTCATGCTCAGTAAAGCTAATTGCCACTTCAAATCCATTCTTCTATGTCATCTTCATGGATTTGTTCAAGGTCTTCATGTACCAGTTGAGACCCATTTGGTTGATTGGCCATGAATGCATAGATAGTGGCATCACTTAGGTTAGCAGTACTATCTGGAATACCAACAGTACTAACAAGAGAGTTGGTAGTACTAACTTGAACATTAACAGTATTAGCTTCATTTATATTGCCAGTAGTTGATACAAATGCCATATTTTAAGAGCTTGAGTTTAAGCTTGATGTACTAGTTCTTTTGACCTCTTCTTCAAGAATCTTGAAATTGTTGTATATAACATCAAAGCTCATTGTTTCAAGATCTGGTTTATTTCTCCATACTACAACATAAGTGTTCCATTCAGAAGGCAGTCTTCTTAAGAATTTTAAATTGAGATCTTCTTGAGAAATGTTTTCCCCCAATATGGCCAACTGGCTAACAATTTTCTAAAGCCTATTAAAAATAGAGTCAAGTGACTATGTGCTTGGAGCATTGAAATTTTCATGCATCTGCTTCAGAAGTGTCTTTTGAGTCTTCTTTGTGGCATCATTGCTACCAAATCTTGTTTGTATGGCAGCAAACAAAGCCTTGGCATCCGTGTATTGATTTAAAGTCAATTGATGTTCATTGGGAAGTGTCATCAGCAACATACTTCTTGCTTTTACATCATTTTTCTTTTAGGCCTTCTCTTCAGTAGTAACAGGACCTGGTGTCATTGAAGTAGAAGTACCATCAGCATTTGCTGTTGTTCGTGTTGTTGGTTTGAAAGAGTTGCCATTCTTTATGACATCCCATAGAGCATAGTCTTGAATTTAAAAGTATTGCTCTATTCTGAGTCTCCACATCTCATATTCACCTTGCTTGAGAAGTGGCAGTTTTGCAGCAGCATTGGTTTGTTTAGTTTCTAGATCCATCTCTTTTGTAAAAAGAGTTCTTATTGATTGTTTCTTCTAGATCAAAGTTTCAGAACACAAGGCTCTGATACCACTTGTTGATCCCAACTAGATCTTGCAAACCTTGTAAAAATGATTAGTTGTATTGAATAGATTCAAGACAACTATGCTAGAAACTTTGTTGATACTAAAGAGTATGCGGAATCTACTCTTTAATAATTAGAAGAATATCTATGTAATAATAAACTGTAATGCAGTAAAATGAATGAACAATGAATATATCCAAAAAGCTTCAATATTATTATGATGAATAATACGAGTACTCTGTATAATACTAGGGTTTACAATCTTGAAGCTACAAAGAAAGACTGATTGATGTGTGTATCTAAACCATAACCTATGATCTCCTTTTATACACCATGGAGTCCTTTACAAGATAAACTTTTGTAAGATATTGACTGTCCCTTTTTACTACATATAAATATAAATAAATATATAAATACATAACAAATAGGATAATATCAATGATAGTAGTATAGTATTACCGGAAGTATCGGTTTCTCACTTCGTTATCCACAACGTTTAAAATCGGACCCGGGTCGTTCTTCCTGACGAGGCGTGAATTTAAAAATAGAGAGTCGGTTTGAATATCAATGCTTGAATGGGAAAGATATGGGTTTGATTTTCTAAAACTACAAGAAAAATAAGGTAAACTATATTAAAAACGAGAAAATCACACAATTAAAACTAAAAACGGAAACGGGAATTTAAACCTAAAACTACGGGGAAGCATAAAAAGGCAATTGAATAACTTAAAATTCTACGGGAAGCATAAATTAGGCATAAAAATGAAATCCTAAGTCTACGGGAGCATAAAATTAAGGCAATTTGGCTTAAATCACAAAAACGAGAACGGGAATTAAAAACGAACGTGACTAAAAACCTAAAACATGAAATATTAATCCTAAAGTGAATTTTTTTACTTCTCCTAATATTAATTGACTAAAAAGTAAGAATAAAGAAAACTAGAACGAAAACGGAGTTAAATTAAGTTCAAAAACGCGAAAACGAAAACCGGGCCCGAAACCCGTTCTTTAAAAATTAAAATTTTGCAAAAATGACCCTACGAAAGTTTTTCTATTTTTCCTAAGTGCAAAATGATAAAATAAAATTTTCTAAAAAAGAAAAATATTTTTTTGATTTTTATTTAATTTATTATAATAAAAAAACAGTTTAAAAGAAAATAAATGATAAAAAATATTAAATGATTATGAAAAATTCTGAAAAATTTAGGGAAAATCAATTAAACTATGAAGGTTCTAAGAAAAATTTGAAACTGAAAATTCAGCTTAAAAATAAGCTGTTATTAAGCTAAAATGGGCTGGATGCTTATTGGGCTGTTTGGGATTATATAATTAAAGAAACAAACTCATACCGGATGAGCTATTGTAGCACAGCGGTATGAGTTTGTGTGGGAGGGGGCTTAGAAAAGGGGGAGGTCCAGGGGTCGAGCCTGGGCCTCTCTCTTTTTATAAAACATTTTTTTTCAAAAACTTTTTGAACAAAGTTTTTAATAAGCTCAAAATAAGGACTTTTTGAAAAGCCACTTTTGCTAAAAACTTAAGAATAAGCCAGAAAATAAGCCAAAACCCAACAGATCACCAAAAAGTACTTTATTTTACAATAAGCCTAAACTGTTGGCTTTTTAATGACTTAATAAGCTAACAAGAAAACTAAATAAGCTAAACAGACCTAGGACTAGACATTTTAAGCAACTAAGAAAAACTGACTTTTTGTAAAACTTAAGAATAAGCTAATTATAAGCAAAGAAAAAGCTGCCTGTTTGCCAAAATGAACTAAGAACTAAAGACTAACTTTTAGGCTTTTTTTAACTAATAATCATAATGAAAAGGCAAATAAGCAATAATAGACAAAAGACTATACCTAATAAGCTCACAGGATCAAAGATTAACACACTAATAAGCCTGAAATGAGCTTATGAATTTAGCAGTACTAACTTTAAAGTTAGTACTGCTAGTTAAATACTTAAGAGCTGGCTGATGCTATTAAAGGAATAGCTGAGGGAAAAGCCACTAAGCTAAGGCAGAAGGCTAACATAACCTAATAAGCTAACACTACAACATAAAAAAGCCAAAAAAGTCCAAGCAATAAGCCAGAAAACCTAAATAAGCTAAGGGTCCAAATTGGCAGACTAAACAATCAAAGTGGGCTCTTTAAGCTTAAAAATAAGCTACCTAGAAGGGGGATTTAGGGCTTAAAACTTATATGAGCTTAAAGGGTCCTACAAACTACAATAAGCTAAAAAGAAAAGGGAGTTTGAAATAAGCTACACTATGAAAAAGGCTTAGGGAAAAAGCTGTTTACATCACATCATATGCCGATTTTGAAAATTTTTTGAAAGGTTGAAACATGCTTATTGCAGACTAAAAATAAGCTAGAAAAAGCTGATTAATTTGTAAAATGAGCTCAAAAATATAAAAACCATACTCTAAACTACTTGTGCTGTAAAAATTATACTCTCAATCAAACACTAACCTAACTAAATTTAGGATTAAAAAGTAAAAAAAATATTTTAAAACTCTAAAGGACTTGACAGTTTTATAGCAAAACACAAACCAAAATTGCAGACCTATGTAACCTTGTTTCTAAACCATTTTATTTTTTTTTTTTTTTTATTTTTTGTGGAGATTTAAACTTGCATGAAATGAACAACAAAAAGAAATGAGCAAAGATCTAAACATATAAGCAGTTTGACTAAGCCTATGAATAAAAAATTCTAAGCATGAATTAATAAATATACCTAAGCCACTTGACCTTTAAACTTTAAAAACTAGTAAAAACTGTCTTATATACTAACTTTAAGCTAATCAAAACTAACTTAAAAGCTAAAGTGCAGCATGACCCTCTTTTGACCCTTTTAGAACCTTAACCCAAACACCCCTTAAAGTCTTAAAACCAATTTTAACTTTTCAAAAACTAAATTTTAAAGAACAACAAGGTAAGACCAGATAATAATTAGCTTTCTTAAGTAACTTTGAGCATTTTTGAACCAGCAATAAGCACTAGAATTAAACAAAAGCAAATAAGCAGTAAAAGCACTCAAAAGACAAATTTTTGCATAAACATAAAATTTCATTAAAACATAATTTGATTACAAAGCTTAAAGTTAAAATGACAAGATTAAAAAACATAAATAAAAAAAAATTAAAAACTAAAACTTAATCTACTCCTCCATTCCTCTCGTTTCCTGTCTTCTATCTTCTTATATATGCTGAGTAGTTGTCTTCATTTGTGTTTGTTATGCTTTTGTTGTGAGAGGAAAATCAAAGCATCATGGCCCTCTATTTTTCTTGGTCCCCAATCCATTCAATCCATACCCTTGATTTCGTGTAGCCAATGGTAAACCATGGGATTGCCATAGTGGCAATGAGCCCATGTGGGGGTGGGGTTTGTGAGAAGGATAGTTTTGTCTGGTGGTGAAGGGTTTAAAGGGTTTTGTCGTGGTGTTGCAGAGGGGGGTGAGAGAGACAATGAACAGTTGGCGGGAAAATGGGTTCATATGTGTTACTGGGTAAAGTTTTAGAAGTTGGCATAATTGGTCCCTCAAGGTGTTGTGGGTTTATTACATAAGTTGGGCTGACCCGGCCCAATAAGGTGGGCCCGGGTTGGTCCACTTTGACTTTTTAGGTTTTACGGGGGTTCGGGTTTTCGATGCCCTTTCCAATGCCGTATCCCGTGGTTGACTTTGACTTCGTCTTGACCTCATTAGACGCACAAACGTTGTCGAGTCGATCCGGAATTTGCCGTTTGAGCTTCGTTTTCAATCCTTTTGCACCTTTGGCCTTAGTTTTCACGCTCTTAATTCAGTCCAACCTTGATTTTTGTTCGTATTGCCCATTTTTGTCCTTTAGAGAATATCTGTACCGCTGCAATACTGTACAACACAAAAAAAATGCATATTTATGGCATTGTTTTTGTGCGTTTTTGGTCGTTTAGGGTTATTTTATTAGGTAAAAGGTATGTGTAATTAAATGCATACCAGAGATCGATTTATTTCTTGCTTCCGATGACTCGATGTCTCCGGGCATTGAGAATGATGATTATATCTAAAGTACTCGAAGGGATATCATTGATCTTGAAGCAAGAAAATTGCTTATCAAGATCCCCTTCCCCTATTCGCCGAAATTGAGTACCATCTAACCTTGATCATTTAATGATCCAAGTCGATCTCCTCGTGCCCTCCTTTGGAACACGGATGTTGAGATTTGCTTTGAACTTTGAGCCGATACGACCGTGGAGAGATGATCTTGATGATCTAGAACTAAAGATGAATGTTTTGACCCAGTAGGGGTGAGATTGTGATGTTTTTGGCAAATGTTGAAGGTGACGAATTACTTTCCTTGCACATTTATCATTCGAATTTCATACCGCTCTCACCTACCCTGAGTGATTTCTCTTTCTTTTACTTCTCTCCACCGAGAGTAAAGACATAAACATTTTTTGATCCGCCGCAGTCTCCACTTAAAGCCGGTGGCATCTCATCAGGATGGAACTTTCATGTGCTTTAAATGTTTATCCAAACATTAATGAAAAGCCCGATTGAGAATTTCTCCATATTGCTTCCCATGGACAGACTTAGATGCGGTGGATCGAGTCAAGTCTTATGTGAACTCGTTACCAAAAAAACAAAGTGCTTCGTGGAGGCACCCCATGCTTATATCATTATTCTTCTTTCTTATTTCTAATGTGAAGTGATGGTAGGCTGTACTCTTCCTTATACCTTGATTTGTTTTTTGCTGTGATTGTTTGTAGGATTGACCCAAAATTTTTGAAGACTCTCGTGTTCGTTATTTTGTCCCGGTCCCACTCCACTTCCTCCTAGCGCTTTGCTTGCCATTAGTTATGGGAAATCCGATATCCTAATTAATTATCGACTAACAATTATCTTCTAGCATATTATTTGATAAACGCTTAAAGATTTTTTTGTGATAACTTTTCTCTATGCTCGGATTGTACATTCGACTTTTTGAGTTCTAGTATGGGGTTTTAAGCATTAGACTAGAAAACATTAAGGACAATGTTTAATTTTAGTATGGGGTAGTATATCTTCGATATGATCTTACCTACCCTTTGCCCGTTGTTCTCACGTACCCCGTTTTCCCGCAAAAATTTTAAATTTTTAAGTCTTAATATCTAGTTTATTGTTCATATATATATAATATATATATATATAATATGATATATATTATATATATATATATATATATATATATATATATATATATAATGTGTGTAATAATGAAAAATAGAAAATAGTTGATAAAAATAATAAGTGTTTTGACACGAATGTAGGCTTTCCGTTGGTGAGAACGAAAAGTAAATTTTGACCCGACCGGTTTTATATCTTAGCTTTTCTCCTTAACATATATAGATTGAATTTTGCTAATCTTTTATACAAGGAGCTATAAAACGCGAGTCTAGCTTAAAAAAGTCAAGACTTTGCAAGTTCCCATAATTGATTTTAAATATGCGAAGATCGATTTATTAGAATTAAGATTGTTGCCAGTCTATGTGACTTGTTAAAGTGCCGATCTTAATTCGCTAGGCTAAGTATTCACGAGTTTCTTTATTAGAAATTTTAAATTGTGAAGAACAAGAGATGATAGAGTAGAGTATAAGTTTTGATGCTAAACATAGAATAGTTGGATTTCTTTAAGGCTCATAAAGGTTAATTGTGGCTTTTTGCTCCCATCAGCTTAATAAACATTATATAATTGTTGAATAAATAAAGTTTCTTTGGTTTTTGCGATTCTTAGTTTAGATCACTTCGTAGAGATTCCTTCTGGTGAAAGTAAGATACACATCGAGGTTTTGTCAGTGTTGTGGGGAAATAGACTCCTGGACCATGGTCGGCTCGCATACCGATGTGGCAGTTGTTAAAAGACCACAGGACTTAAAATTTGGCTATAATAATAATAATTATGTAATAAACCGAAGCCGAAATAAGACTTCTGGATCATGGTCGGCTCGCATACCGATGTGATCGTCGTTTAAAGGGTGGAGGTAATAATAATAATAATAAAAAACTGTGGGCTGATAAAAGTTTACTGCCTCTTGTCGGCTCACAACCGATGTGGCAGTCTTCTAAATAAGGTACATAGTAATAATAATCCAAAACTGATAAAAGTTTGCTGCATCTTGCCGGCTCACAACCGATGTTGCAGCCTTCTAAAAGGTTGAGGAATTCACCGAGGTCGAAATAAAACTCTTGGACCATGGTCGGCTCGCATACCGATGTGGCAGTTATTTAAAGGACCGAGGTTTAATAATGTTGTTATAATAATAATAATAATAATAAAGCCAAATTTCGACTCCGGGGTTATCTAAATAAAGCATCCGTCTCTGGACTCATAGTTGAGTTGTTTCGGATGAAATAAAAAGGATAACCCCTAAATCATGTGAATTTAGAACCTTAATGTGGACTTTTTTTTCACCACATCGTCTCTTTAGGAAAGGATTTTAAACTATTAATATTAATGGTCTAAACTGAGTTTACTTTTATTAATAAAGACATAATTTATTTGTCACCAAATAATAATAATAAAATCCTTAGAAGGAAATTAATTTAGGATAATGGGAGGAAAAGTAAATAAACAATTAGCTTTTATGAGTACGTGTATAGCAATATAACTTGTATTTAACAATGAATCCTTGTTTTAAGCTTGGCTTGGAGAGGTGAAAGTCGGGGAAGGGTCATGAATTTTATCCATTTATACACTTTTGTGCTTTTTGTTCATGATCCTAAAAGTTTATCAAGTGAAAAATGAAAGCAATACATTATAGTCACACATGAAAAGTTGTAAGTTGTAAATTATGAAAAAATTATATATATATAATATATATAATATATAATATGATATGAGTAAAAATATATAGTATAAAAATAAAAATATATATATAATAAATAGATACTTTGAAAAACGGTAAAAGGGGAAAAAGGGGTGTTTTAAAATTTGTGATTTCTTAACTTTCCCCACAAAAGACTTTGCTACTTTTTAAAGGATTAGTTTGGGGAGGTTTTGAAAGTATTTGTTTTAAAGCAATAACATTGCGTAGGACGACACGGCAAACACTTAGTTGGGGAATTTTTGATATGTGATAAAATCACAAATACGTTTTAATAGCTAAACATGACCTAAAATGTATCAAATTGTGCAAATTATGCTTGTATATTGCTTGTTTTGTCATTTGTGATGTGTAGGGACGGATATTGCAAATATCACAAGAAAAGAGCCAAAACTGGGCAAAAACAAAAACGAGACAGAAAGAGTACACAAAAGCCGAAAGTTTTCTAGCAATGGACCACGTAAATCAACAATGGTCAAACCTTGGTCAACTACAAAAAGACAAAACTTTCAAAATACCAAAAGAGCCCTTAATGTTAAATCATTTTGCACTAAAAGTCCAAAAACAATAACACCGTTAGTCCTTTAACACTTAAACACTAACGGTCGTTAAGTGTTAACTATATAAAACCTTTTTCGTTTAAACCATTTAACCGAGCCCAAGACAAACACCAGCCTAAATAAAAAAAAATATAAAGATCCCAGAAACCTTTATAAAAAACCTAATCAACTTCCCCGTTTTACCCCAGGTCAAACCAAATCAAAGTTATAAAAAGAAAAAAAGGGCGCGAATGGTGAAGTTACTGTTCACCTTCATCCCAAACAATTACCCTGCTCAAACTAGAAAGGTTAAAACCATCTCCCATTCAAATGATGTGGCCACAAGAGATTCCAAGTGCCAAGCTCCACGTTGGCAATGAAATGCGTCATCAAAAAGCTTTGATTGGTCAATATAACTCAAGGAATGACACGCGGATATCCAAAGAAACACACCTTGAAAGGGAATTTTACACTAAAACAAGTGCAAAAGAAACACACAGCTCCAAAGAAGTGGGATTGCCAGCTTGGCAATCCGTGTGCTATATTCCCATCCAACGGTCACAATCCATCATCCAATGATTAGAAGATATAATGTCAAGATTAAAAGGGAGCTTAATAGATGTCTAGATCATTTTCTCCAGGGCTATAAATAAGAGTTCACCCTCACTCACATCAACATCTAGATTTAGGAGTAGGAGTAGGAATAGAGTAACTTATAGCTTATTTTACCAGCTTAGTGCTTAACTTTTAATATTGTAATTTCCATTTTCAGCTATGTAAACTTTTTATTGTTAATGAAATTTCACTTACTTTTCAAATTCTACTTTTAATTTCTGTCTTGTTTTTGATATAATTCAATAAATAAAGCTCTCATAAGCTCTCTTTGTTACTCTTAAGCCTGTTTTCACTCAGTTAAACCCTCAAACTTAACTGAGCTTATTGTTAATCAATTCCACTCCTTAAATTTACCTCAGCTTAAATAAGGAAGGGAAGCCAGTAATGGATGGGCTTCCAAGACTACACCAGTTTATCCTATGATAAGTTGGAGCTTGTTGATTAGCTCATAAGATCATTTAAATAGCCTTGTCTGTGCAGAGGCATTTATAAGTCTTCATTTTCCTTTTATAGCCTTAATTTTTGCCAAATTAACTTATAAACTACTTAATGTTGCTTAATTCTTTTAAGTAGCTATTTTTAGCTTAATAGTGCTTATTTTGGTTATTAAATGCTTATTGTGTTCAATTTGTAGCTTAAATCTCATTTTATTAGTTTTAGTCATAAAACAGTAAAATAATCCAAACATATTAGCATAGTTAGTTGTCTGATTGAGTTTGCTTATTTGCTCATTGAAAATTGTTCATTATGTTTGTTTTTAGCTCTTTATTATCTGGTATCTAAGATTTGAGCCTTAAATCTCCAATTTATAAGCTGAAAATGAGGTCAAATGAATTAAAGGGGTGTTTGGCTAATGACAACACTAACTTGAGTTAGTGCTATCAAAGGCTTTGTGGTCCTTTAAATCAATTTTGATTTCCAATTTGAGGTTTATAAAGCAAGGATTTAAAGATTTTAAAGCTTATATAGTTTTTCCAATTTTAATGAGCTAGTTGTTTGAACCTAAGGTCCTAGCTCAGGTTTATAAAGCTTTATTGTTTTTGATTATGTTCCTAATTACTTATGTTAGTATTTGTGCTATTGTTTTTAATAATGTTTTTCTAGTTGTTAAACAAGTTTGAGTAGCCTACATTTTGTTTTGGTCATTTTAAGTGTCAAATAGTCAGCAGTCAAAACAGGCCGTGAGGCCATTTTAAAGTTTAAATTTCAGATAGTTAAAATAGTTTTTGGGTCTTAAAATTTTGTGCACAAGTAGATTGTAGGGTAGTTTAAATCTGCTTGAACTTATTTTAGCTTATAGAGCTTAATTGGTCATCTGTTTTTAAGCCTATTTTTAGCATTTTGTCTTTTCAAACCAAAAAGAAACTCAGCTCCTACTGAGTCTATAAGCCTTTTTCATTTAGCTTTTTCTTTAAGCATTTGACTTTCAAACTGTTTTTTAAAAGCTGTTTTTAGTAGTGTGTAAGTCAAGCTTTTTAGAGGAACAAGCTTATTACATAAGGATCCTTAGCTTATAGAAATTTTAAGCTCAAAGTTACCCTTAATTGTCTTTATAAGTAAATAGTTTCTTAGGTGCTTTTGGGATTTTCAGCTTTTGGCTTATTCTTTTGGCTTGTTTCTAGCTCAGACTTGCTTATTAAATTAGCTTTAGGGTAGTAGTAGCTTAATGTTCTTAAATTTTAGCTTAATTTAGCTTATTTGTTCCTTTAGTTTTGAAAAAAAGCCAAAATAGTCTTAAGTACTAATCTTCCAAAGTTTTAGCTATTTTTCTGGCTTATTTATTGGTTTCATAAAAAAGCTCTTTTGTTAAATTTACCTTATTTTTGAGCTGTTTTACAACTTATTTTTAAAATTTTTGAAAAATAAAAAAATATCAAAAAGCTAGGCCATGAATTCGAACCCATGACCTAGCCTTGCACACACTCGTCCTTATCACAACACACAACAACAATCTCTGCCCTTAGGACATTTCCTGTCCATAAGTTCTATCAATTATTCTTTTTAATGCTTTGGTTAACTATTTTTTTTTTTTTTTTTTTGCCTATCAGATTTATTTTAGCTTATTTTAGCTTATTTTCCTGCTTATTTAATTAGCTTTTTCAGCTCTTTATTTTTCCCTTAGTTTTAAATAGTTCAATTTAATTTCCAATATTTTTTCAGATTTTATTAAAATAGTTTAATAATTAATTTTCATTAAAAGTGTTTTAATATCATAATAAAAAATCTAAAAGCAAAAAAAAAAATTCTTTTTCGCGAAAATGTTATTTGTCCATTTAGGATTTTATAAAAATTAGAATTTGAATTGTAGGGCTTAGATTTATAGTTGCTTAAAATGTCGCGTTTTTAATTTCCGTTTACGTTTTAATGCTTACGTGTTTAATTTTTATTTCTTGTTTACTTGTTTTCGTGCATTTATTTACTTGTCATTTATATTTAGTAGGATTTAGAAAACCAAATCAAAAATCTTTTAAACCATTCAAAATGCGCGATCACGAACTTAACCGATTTTCAATTCACCTTCGCCAAGGAAACGACCTAGGAGGTTTTTGAGACAACTTTGGTTAAAAGTTTGTTTCTTAAATCCGACGGAAAATACTTACTATACTATTATTGACCTATCCTTATACTATATATATTTATGTATAGCGTATTCGGAGACGGATCACACAGCAAAGATATTGTTGTGGAAAACTCGGTGAATTTTGTGGATAATAATTATCACTAAAGTTTTGATTGTAACTCGATTCCTGCTCATAGACAAGCGGGAATCGTGGTGGACAATCATAACCGTAGTGAGAATCGTTCCCACATAACTCACACGAGTATGATTCGTACTGGGTTGTGGAGGTGGGTAAGAAAAATTGAGTGTTTCATCATAAGAAATGGGATCAGGGTTACGGACAAACTCGTCTTCGAAACTCACATTGGTAAAACGCCAACAATTCTCACCGTTAAACGGACCATCCACAACGAGCCATGAGCTCCCACATAACCAAGACTTTTAAAGAATTATCGGATAAGATGGTAAAGAGAGTAAGAATTAAACGAATAAGAGGATAGAGAAGAATATTTATAGATTTTTCAAATAAAATATAAGGAAATGAAATAATAAAAATAAGAAAGAAAAATATTTTTGGTAACCGAAAGTCAAAGGTGTACGGTAGCTCTTTAGAAAACACACAAAGAAGCGGAGGAGCGGGTAAGCGCGAAGCGTTTTAAAAACCGTCTCCTTTCGGATCGAAGTTCGTAGGATCGACCCTCCTTATACCTCTCTTATAGTTTGTTAACAAAAGATGAGTCGAAACGACAATTAACAAACGGTCATTTTTAATATTTAAATAGAAAAGGGAAATAGAAAAGAAAATAGAATAAAAATATTTTTGGGTTTTTATATAAAATAAAAACTTTCACGGGGAAAGGATCTTCAAGGCTCGAACACGAACAATCCCGTAAAAATTTGCTACAACCTTCCCCCCGCAACGCCACGCATTTTGATATACCGTCAAAAAACCCCTATGGATAAAATACCCAACTGAGATCTTTCTTTTTTTCTCTAACTCAATAATATATACATAAAGTATCATACAAATTATTCTTATGAAATAATAATAAGTAATCAACATGGGTATCGTTCTTCTCGGTGAGAGGTGAATGAAAATCTACGTTCATGTTGTAAATCGAGCTTGATTGACATTTAAGTTTTGGTTTTGGTTTCTAAATCTACTAATGCGAAGAGGAAACCAATAAAGGCACGCTAATCTAGAAATTAAGGCAACTTAAAAATCTAACGACATTTAAAACAAATAAAAATTAATTAAAAACTAAATTTAACTCACTAAAAATGACAAATTAAAATTCTAAAAACTCAAAATGCAAATTTCTAAACTTACATGTATTAAAATCTTTTTAAAATAACAGAAATTATTTTTTTGGATTTTTAAACTATTTAAAACTATTTTTTAAACTAAATAATACTAAAAATTAAATTAAAAATACTAAACTTAATCCTAAAAATTTGAGTAAATTACTAAAAATACTAGACAAAATTCTTGAGGTTTACAAAGAAAAAAGAGTGAAAAAGCTAAACCCAATAAACTGCTAAAAATCTAATAAGCAAAATAAGCTAAAACTGAAAGAGTGTATAAGAATTAAATGGTGCAAAGGATAAATGAAAAAGACACAAGGGCGCAATGGTTAAGGTGTGTGTGTTGTGTGAAGGAGGTCACAGGTTCAAGTCCTGTGACTTACCTTTTTGTAAAAACTTTTTTTTTCTTTTTGAAAAAGCTAAAGAATAAGCGAAAACTAACAACTTTAAGCTTAAATTTTAAGACTCTAAATAACTTTTAACACACTAAAAACTTAAACAGATTGAAACAAGGATATAATGAGCTGAGATTAATCAAAATTAAACAAAGATAAGCTAGATTAAAGACTAAAAAGATCTGCACATTTAAAACTTTTTAAGAACAAACCATTACCACTTCTTAACTGTCTTCCAAAAAGAATTTTCCACAACCATTTTACTTAAAACAGATTGATATTGATGCATTAAAGACTCATTTTAAGCACAAA
>BQNB010128330.1:0-19298 GCA_026074375.1 Tanacetum coccineum | reverse complement strand
AAACCTACGACCAACCAACACCCTTACAGGGTTCCCATTTTCTTTGATTTCTTGCATAATCCAAGCATATTAAGTTCATTTCTAAGGACATCTAAGGTGTTTGAAAGTATTGGTTCTTTGATTTAAAGTTTTTCTTCAAGATCTATAAATAGGGTTTGGTTATTATTTGGGGTTTTTTAAGATCTAGTAATTTTGGGAATAGATCTTGTGTTATTACTTCTTGTTCTTCATTTTTTTAAGTATCTTGAATCTTTCTTTGTGGTTTTTCTTATGTTCTTTTTATATGTTCAAGATCTATACATCCATATGTTGTGTTTTAATTTTTGAAAGATTTTAAAGACAAGATTTCATAAATAATTATACTACTTTATTTTACAAGTTAAATATTATGTTCTTGGTGAGATGAGAGTTGATGAGTGTTGCAACAATAGAAATAAAGGGATTAGGTTAGATTTAGGTGTGGTTTTTTTGTGAATTAGTTGTGAATGGAGATTAGGCTAGATTAGGCACTATTGTGAAGTTTAGGTGGATTTTGGTTGCGTTTTTGACAAAAAGTGCTTGCTGTCCCGAATTTGTTTTGAGCTTTTGATCGACCTAAACATGTTTTCATTAGGCGTAAAATTAGTTTTTGGAGAGCTCGTTTCGAATAGATACTTTTTCATATATCGCACATTAAAATTTGATTTAAAATGACCAAGTTATAGCCAAATAAAACTTGAAACATTTTTCGACAAAACCAGATGAATAGTGTGCTGATGTGAATAGTAAAATGAGTTTTTGGACACTTTCGGACATTTTTGGACTTTCTAAACACTAAGCAAAACATATAGTAACACATACCTATTGATTAGTATCATTTAAAGACGCCGTTAACATATTTTGGGAAAAGCGAGAAAGTTACTAAAAATAGTAAGTTTGGTAAAAATTTAGCGAAACAGACATAGAAGTTAAGAGATTAAGGCTAGCTAGTGTGTTTTGAAAATATGGAAACTTAATAAATATAGATGACGGTATTAACGTTTTGAAACTAAAAACTTTCCTAAAATAGAAACTTTCTAAAAATAGTAATTTTTTGTTAAACGCCGAAACTTAACGAAAAACTATATGATTTTATTTCGTCATGATTTGATAATCAAACTAAAGCAAACACACATGGATGTCTTTTGGTGATGACATATTGTGCAATTCTTGGCATACTTTCCGTGTTTCTGAGACGCGTTATTATTCTAGGTCGCGGCTAGATTTAAAATCAATCTTTTCCTTGCGTGAATTATCAA
Organism: Tanacetum coccineum; assembly: GCA_026074375.1. Taxonomy (NCBI): domain Eukaryota; kingdom Viridiplantae; phylum Streptophyta; class Magnoliopsida; order Asterales; family Asteraceae; genus Tanacetum; species Tanacetum coccineum. The sequence goes on along the minus strand of BQNB010128330.1, from coordinate 18,021 downwards.
TTGCTCATTTTTGCTAAGGTGGTTCCATAGACCTCATGTTTTGAACTACTTTTACTCTACATATTTGGGGGGTGAAAAACATTTGCTTGTTTTTCCAAACTCTGGACCACAGTTACTTTACGTTTCCTTTTCCTTATTACGTTGTTGCCTACTTAGCTGAATAGACCACTAAAAGCCCGAATTATCATGGAACCGACAATTGTCTTAAACCGACTGTAACCTGTTTAAGTTGAGCTGTGAATGTTGTAAATAGATCTATTGGGACTAATTATCCCTATCCGAGTAAGTAGCGCTTACTAGTTTTGGAGGTCCGAACAAACGGATATATACCATGTCGGAATGTCAATAGGTAATCCTGTCAGATACCTTTAGGGCGCGGAATACTATTTGGCATATAAAAATACTTCCTTTTAAAAGTGAGCTTCCGGTGTCATGAGCTTATTTGCAAAACATAATGCTTTTTATGTGAAGTTGTATCTCCTATAACTTCAACGTGGCATACTGTGAACTTGTGGTCCACCTTTAATATTAAATTTAAACCTAGAATTCACTCAACTTTATGTTAGATTCATTTTAGCATGTTTATCACAAGTTGCAGCTTAGCTATGGATGTCTTTGCTTGCTTTATGGTGTTGCCTTGCTTTGGACCGATTTTCAAGACTTATTAATATCTATGTTAACGTCATTGTCAAACTTTAAAACCTTGTATTTGCTTCCGCATATTATCTATGAACCTATATAAAACTTTAACTATTTTATTTAATGCAATGATGTTGGATTTTTAAACGTACCCTTAGAGGTCGTTCTTTGTATCTTGTGTGTTGTATATTATGACGTCACGCCCCCGGACACGTGTTTCCAACTAGGCCCCGTTTTGAGGTGTGACAGATTGGTATTAAGAGTCAAGATTATAGAGAACCAGGTAGTATATTTAGGTCTGGTCTATAACCAGTATATGATCCTACGTGCTTACCTGCTTATATATGTATCTAATAATAATAGCATTTTATATATGTATATATATAAGTGCAATTTATATATCATATTTCCATAATTACTTTATACATCATTTTGCCTTGAACCTACTATGATATGGGTTTACCTCTGCCTTGCGTTTATCTTTTCTTTACATTTACGTCTGCCTTACGTATATTTTTTTTAGAAGTTGTCTATATAATACTAAAATTTTCCTAAGACATTGTGAGTGGCACAATGGTCTCTAAACATTTCCAAAGACATCGTGAGTGGCACAATGGTCTCTAAACGTTTCCAAAGACATCGTGAGTGATACGATGGTCATTAGAACTATTTCATAAATTTACATTATACTATTTTATATAACATCGAAACTTGTCACAGTCTTCTGACTCTATGTTATCGTACTGTCCAAACCCGAATGCGAGTTGAGCACCCGTCCCATACTTTTGTTTCTCATACGTCATCTCATACCGTCACCTAGAAGCATACTGATTGAGTTGAACACGACTTTAAACTGTCACCTTGCAACATTTCATCTTTAGGACACGACTTTAGGGAAGCCGACTTACTTTATCTTTCTTTTACTTCTCTTAATTTTGAAGAGAATGTCGGCATCGAGACAAGGAATGACTTCTACACAGATTAACCAGATTGTAGCTCAACGAGTTAGTGATGTGTAACACCCCTATTTTTACAATATAGCAGCGGAAGCTAATCTGGGGTATTACTTCATGGAAACAACAATCATAATTTAAACAATAATTCGGGCGATCTAGCCCTAACACATCGATCAAATATTATAACCAATTAAATAATGATTAAACAATCATTATAACATTATTAAACTTCCAAAATAATCAAAGCCCTATTTATTAACCCTAATCCATCAATACTTAGATTTACATTAATTGAAAATTAATATATACACTAGTGACTAATACAGGAATAGGAAAATACCTTGAACCAAGAACCCTAAAATTTTATTCTTTTTCTTCTCTTGGAAATTCGGCCAACTTCAATAGGGGCTTAGGGTTTTTTTTTGTATTTATAGGCTCTAAGGTAATCCTAGATAAAGCCTAGTTAGTGTTTGATTTAATACAACTTTATTTTTTTTCTTTTATTCTTTTAAATTCGTATTTTACTATTCATCTATAAAAAAATTATTAGTTAATTAATTACCTTCATACCTTAAGTTTTATAAAAACCTACAGCTAAATTGGTAAACCATTTTGCTTCATAATCTACTTTCTTACAAATAACTTATGCATTCCAAATTCACTTTCCAAAAATAGAAAGTCTTCCAAAAACTCTCATATTTTAACAAACTCATTTCTTTCACAAATGACACACTTCCCATTTTAATCCATCACCTAGACATCCTCATATTAACCAAAACAATTCTCTCAAAATACCCAATCAATTCCATTATCACTATAAGTGATTAAAATGAAATTTCTCCATCAAATAACTCATTTCTCTTAACTTAACCTCTAAACATAAAACTTATCATAAATTACTAACAACAAAAATACGTATACGTATTAAATTACTACACAATTAAGCGAACCGCTTCAATCACCCAACAATCATTTTCTTGTACCAAAAGTAATACGAAATGGAACTTCATTATAAATTCAACACATATAAATCCAATCCTAATGTGACGATCACGCTCATTGGATTTGTTTAGTCAATCTTACATATCCACACACTCAAAAACATATAAACACGTATAAAAACATAATCCTTACATTGCAACAGATACATTTAGGTCCAAACACTACGGATTGACCAAAAAAAACCTTTGGGGCTCAAGTTACTGCGTTTTACCGTTTACTATTTTTTTCGTCACAATAGGCCCCATGTTTACACTTTACTTTACTATTTTAGGGTGAGAATAATTGAATTGTTTTAACCTATGGAAACAGTTACTTTAGTTTTTTTTTTCCTGATTTAAATATTGCCTAGTAGCGATTAGACACTAATGCCGAATTATACATGAACCGTCCAATTCGCCTTAACCACAGTTACTGGTTAAGTGAGCGCGAATGTTGTAAATAGATCTATTAGGACTAATTATCCCTATCCGAGTAAGTAGCGCTTACTAGTTTCGGAGGTCCGAACAAACGGATATATACCATGTCAGAATGTCAATAGGTGAACCTGGTCAGATACCTTTAGGGCACGGAATACTATTTGGCATATAAAATGCTTTCTTTTAAATTGAGCTTCGGTGTCATGAGCTTAGTGCAAAACATATATTGCTTTTTATTATGAAGTTGTATCTCCTATAACGGCCACGTGCGTACTGTGAACTTGTGGTTTACTTTTAATAATAAATTTAAAAACTATGAATTCACTCAACTTTATGTTGACCGTTTTAGCATGTTTTTCTCAGGTGCTTAGCTATTGGATGTCTTTGCTTGCTTGTCGGTGTGCCACCTTGGGACAGTGGACCGATTTCAAAAAGATTTTATTCTTCTATGATTAACATCGTTGTCAAACTTTAAAACCTTTTATTCGCTTTTGCATATTACCGTTGGGCCTATGTAAAACTTTAAATATTTTAATCAATGCAATGATGTTGGATTTTAAACGTACCCATAGAGGTTGTTCTTTGTATCTTGTGTGATGATGTATTATGACGTCACGCCCCCGGACACGTGTTTTCGGCTAGGCCCTATTTGGGGGTGTGACAGATTGGTATTCAGAGCCAAGGTTATAGTGAACCAGGTATTATATTTAGGTCTGGTCTATAACCAGTATATGCCCCTACGTGCTTACCTGCTTATATATATATCTAATAATAATAACATTTTATATACGTATATATATGAGTGTAATTTATATATCATATTGTCATAATTACTTTATACATCATTTTGCCTTGAACCTACTATGATATGGGTTTTCCTCTGCCCTGCATTTATCTTTTCTCTACGTTTACGTCTGCCTTACGTATATTTTTTTTTATAGAAGTTGTCTATATAATACTAAATTTTTCCTAAGACATTGTGAGTGGCACAATGGTCTCTAAATGTTTCCAAAGACATCGTGAGTGATACGATGGTCATTAGAACTATTTCATAAATTTATATTATACTATTTTACATAACATTGAAACTTGTCACAGTCTTCCTACTTTATGTTATCGTACTATCCAAACCCGAAAGCAAGTTGAGCCCCATTCCCTCACCTTTGAAACTCCTACGTCGTCTCATACTGTCACCTAGAAGCATACCAATTAAGTTGAACATGACTTTAAACCGTCACCTTGCAACATTTCATCTTTAGGACACGACTTTGGGGAAACCGACTTACTTTACCTTTCTTTTACTTCTCTTAATTTTGAAGAGAATGTCGGCATCGAGACAAGGAATGACTTCTGCAGAGATTAACCAGATTGTAGCTCAACGAGTTAGTGATGCTATTGAAGCTATCGCTATCTACGAGACAAAAATCCGCAGGACTCATGATCCGATGAATCAGATCATACGATAAGAAATCATGGTAGAAACCGAATGCTAACAATAGAGAAGTTTAAAAACCAACCAATGGATAAACCGAGTGCCACAACAACCACACTTCAAGAAATCAGATGTGGCAAAGGCTTACACTATTGAAGCCAAATGGAAACGAAGGGCTTATGCTAGGAATTTACCTAACTACAACAAGTGTAAGTTGCATCATGTTAGGCCGTGTACTGTGAAGTGTAGTAAATGTAAGAGGGTTGGCCACATGACTAGGGATTATAGGGCATTTGTTGCTGCAATGAACCAGAGATCCCATGTTGTAAATCTTAAGGCTACCATCACTTGCTATGAATGTGGAAGGCTATGACATTTTAGGAATGAATGCCAGATGTGAGAAATCAGAACCTAAGTAAACCAAATTTGGACGAAAATGTCGCGCAGAACTCTAGTGTCGTCCAAAGACAAGACAATGCTTAAGAAGAGATTTTCCGCTTACTAGTGACCTAAGTCAAAAGTCTCCTTAGATATATTCGCATTAGTACTTTTCTATAAATTTTGTTGTATTGAGTGCGATGTTTTAAATTTCCTGTTAATGTAGGTGTCATGACAATTCCGTCAGTTACACTTAATTTCTCTATTTATTTATGTAAGCTACTCCTTAAATTACTACCATCTTATCAAATCATTTCGCTGCTTCATTTATAAAATATTCTTGTGCATTTTGTAAGCAATTTTGTTGTCATTCCTATAAAACCATTTTTGTCATTTTCGTAAAAAATTATTTACTTTTCACTATAAATTTAATCTTACTCAAACTATTTTCCAATCCTTTTTACAAACTTTACTTGATTTCATCTTTTAACCTATTATGTCGATGTTTATAAACTGTTGCCTTAGTTTTATAAAATTACTTTCGCTAACACCATATAAAACTATTGAGATATCATTATTTAAAGTTCGTCAACATCTTATGATTTATATCTACTATTACCTCATAACTTATCTGGCTATCATTTAATGAGCGAATTCATTTCCATCTTATAACCTATATTACAGTTATTTATGAACTCTTTTGCTACCTATTAAAAGGGGGCTACTTTGCAAGTCATATTAAAACCATTTCGTTGTCACCTCTGAACTGTTTCCGGTTGTCATTTATAAACTATTTTGTCGTAATCTTACAAAACTACTCATGTCTTTTATAAACTATTTTCATTATCGCATAATTATAAGACTATTTGGTTGTCAACTCGTAGACCATTTGTTACCATTTTATAAACCATTCACTCTTACACTATAAACAAATGAAAACAATGATCACGTGATTTTTCGTAAACTTTTTTTTGGTTTCACTTTTAATTACTTCTACTAAGTCTTACAAAATATCTTGTGTCATTATATAAATTACAATGTTCTCGTTTTCACAAACTATTTTTCTACCTTAGAAACAACACTGTTTATACCATACAAACTTTTAAACATAACACTAGTTTGATGAAACATGCATTTTATCGTTAGTATCTAATTATACATAGCCTAATCACCTATGTATAATTTTCAGGAAGGACCATGTCATGTGAGAGTAGTCACATAAAATTTTTCAATTTTACCTTCCACTTCTATTCTAGTTCTTTTCTCTTCCATGTAAATTTCAAAGGGGATATTTTCTTCCACGAATTCGTGTTTTGCCAATACTTTGCGTGTGTATTGTGAGTTGTGTTGGTCATGAGTATTTGTATTCGTAAGCATCATAACTAAGTGAACTTTCTCAATTTTATTATATAGGAAGATTATACCCGTAGCCGAGAGACTGAAATCACGTCACTTATAGTCATGGTAGTTACAGATTTTAGGATTCTAGAACATAATAGACTTATCCTTCATTCGTTGGGTTAGGAATCAAGAAAATTGGAAATTTCTTTCACCGTCCAAGTTTCTAATGGTCATGAAATAAGACAAAGGACATAATTATTGCAAGTACCTAGAACCAAGCCGATAGAAATTTCATACCCACAGTTTTTATCCTTCTAAGTGACATCGTCCCATCTATCTTAGACATTAAGTACCCTATTGAGCTAGTTAACGGAAGGCTAATAGGATTGATACCGTACTTAGAGACTGTACGTTAGGATTGTTAGGTCACCCACTCAATATTAACCTAATGCCAGTAGAACTTGGTAGTTTTGACATCATCATCGGCATGGATTGGTTAGCGAACCATCATGCGGTGATTGTTTGCGATGAAAAGATTGTACGGATTCCCTATGGAGACGAAGTTTTGATAGTTCAAGGTGATAGAAGTGGTAAGGGAAAGAAGTCAAAGATTGGGCATTATATCGTGCACTAAAACTCATAAATATATTAAGAGAGGTTGCCTAATTTTTCTGGCACAAGTTACGAAGAAGGAAACCGAAGACAAGTCAGAGGAGAAGCGACTTGAGGACGTGCCGACTGTACAGGACTTTCTGGAGGTTTTTCCAGAAGACTTGCCTGGATTACCGCCTACGCGACAAGTTGAATTCCAAATCGACTTGGTCCCTAGTGCTGCACCTGTGGCACGCGCCCCGTATAGATTAGCACCGACGGAACTGCAAGAATTGTCTACTCAGCTACAAGAACTTTCTGACAAAGGATTTATAAGACCGATTTCCTCACCCTGGGGAGCCCCGGTCTTGTTTGTTAAAAAGAAAGATGTATCTTTTCAGATGTGTATCGATTACCGCGAGCTGAACAAGCTGACTGTGAAGAACCGATATCCACTTTCGATAATCGGCGACCTGTTTGATCAGTTGCAAGGATCAAGAGTCTACTCTAAGATCGACCTGAGATCTGGTTATCACCAACTCAGAGTTCAAGAGGAAGACATTCTAAAGACAACGTTTAGGACACGCTACGTTCACTATGAGTTTCAAGTGATGCCGTTTAGACTGACCAACACACCGGCGGTATACATAGATCTGATGAATCAGGTGTGTAAACCATACTTAGATAAATTTGTGATCGTTTTATTGATGACATCTTGATCTACTCCAAGAGCGAAGAAGAACATGCAGAACATCTTAAGTTAATCCTAGAGTTGCTTAAGAAAGAGGAATTGTACGCCAAGTTTCGTAGTGTGATTTGGCAGTCGAAGGTACAAATTTTTTGGTCAGTGATTGATATGCAAGGGCATCTCGTAGACCAGCTAAGATTGAGTCAATCATGGATTGGGCATCGTTGGGCATCGCCCAAGACTCCGACAGAGATTCATCAATTTCTAGGTCTTGCTGGCTATTACCGACGATTTATCAAAGGTTTCTCAAAAATTTCCAAGCCTATGACGAAGCTAACTTAAAATAACGTAAAGTTTGATTGGAGTGAAAAGGTAGAAGTTGTATTTCAACTGTTGAAGCAGAGATTGTGTAGTGCATCGATTTTGGCTTTACCCGAAGGTAGTGAAAACTTCGTGGTTTACTGTGATGCTTCTCATAAAGGATTGGGCGTAGTTTTGATGCAATGGGAGAAGGTGATAGCCTACGCGTCACGCCAACTTAAGATTCATGAGAAGAATTACACTACACATGACTTAGAGCTTGGAGTTGTAGTGTTTGCTCTCAAAATGTGGAGGCATTATTTGTACGACACGAAATACGTTGTGTTCACTAATCATAAGAGTTTGCAACATATTCTAGATCAGAAAGAGTTGAACATGAGACAACATAAATGGTTAGAGCTGTTAAGCGACTACGACTGCGAGATTCGTTATCATCCAGGAAAGGCGAACGTGGTGGCAGATGCCTTAAGCCGAAAGGAACGGATTAAGCCACTACGAGTTCGAGCTTTGGTTTTGACGATTGGTCTGAACCTTCCTGTGCAAATATTAAACGCTCAGGTTAAGGCGAGAAAGGAAGAGAATTTTGGAACCAAAGATTTGGGTGGTATGATTAAGACGCTAGAGTCACGTGCTGATGGAACGTTATGTTTGAATGGGAGAAGTTGGATTCCCTATTTTGGTGACTTAAGAGAGTTGATTATGAACGAGTCGCATAAGTCAAAATATTCAATCCATCCTGGATTAGACAAGATGTACCAAGATTTAAAGAAATTGTATTGGTGGTCGAATATGAAGGCTGAGATTGCCACCTACGTCAGTAAATGTTTAACCTGTGCCAAAGTCAAGGCCGAATACCAAAAACCATTCGGGTTATTGGTTAACCTGTGATCCTAGTATGGAAGTGGGAAAACATTACTATGGATTTCGTTACTAAGTTACCAAAGATAACTTCTGGTCAAGATACAATTTGGGTAATTGTTGACCAACTCACAAAGTCCGCTCATTTCTTACCAATGAAGGAAAACGACTCAATGGAAAAGTTGACGAGACAATACTTGAAGGAAGTAGTCTCAAGACATGGTGTTCCGGTTTCGATTATTTCTAATCGAGACAGTAAGTTTACATCTCATTTTTGGAAATCGTTAAACGAATCCCCATGTACTCAATTGGATATGAGTATGGCTTACCATCCACAGACTGATGGTCAGAGTGAGAGAACTATCCAAACCATGGAGGACATTCTACGTGCTTGTGTAATGGATTTTGGGAAAGGTTGGGATAGACACCTACCTTTGGTGGAGTTTTCTTACAACAACAGTTATCACACAAGTATTAAAGCTTCATCGTTTGAAGCTCTCTATGGCCGAAAGTGTAGATCGCCTATTTGTTGGGCTGAGGTTGGAGACGCTCAGCTCACTGGTCTGGAAATTATACATGAAACAACTGAGAAGATCATTCAGATCAAGAAGCTTATTCAAGCTGCATGAGATAGACAGAAGAGCTACGCCGATAGGAGACATAAGCCATTGGAATTTGAGGTGGGAGATAAGGTCATGTTGAAAGTGTCACCATGGAAAGGGGTGATACGTTTCGGCAAACGGGGGAAGTTGAACCCTCGCTATATTGGACCTTTTAAGATTCTTGATAAAGAAGGAACGCTTGCGTATCGACTTGAACTCCCAGAGCAATTGAGTCGAGTTCATAACACTTTTCATGTTTCAAATTTAAGGAAGTGTTTCGTAGACGAACCACTAGCTATTCTGTTGGATGATATCCAAATTGATGACAAGCTTAATTTCATTAAAGAACCAGTTGAAATTATGGATCAAGACGGCTAAAGCAGAGCCGCATTCCAATTGTGAAGATCCATTGGAATTCGAGATGAGGGCCCAAGTTTACTTAGGAGCGTGAGGACCAAATGAAGAAAAAGTACCCTCATCTTTTAGTTAACCCTTCGTCCACGTCTTAAGCTTTGAGGACAAAGCTTCTTTAACGGGGGAAGAATGTCACACCCCAAAAAATTCAGGTCAATATTTTCAAACTTTCTGACAATTATTTTTGACTTTTATACGTTACGTTTGAATCTGGCAGTTTACCGGGAGGTTAACCCGCGTAAATCTGAAAAACATCATCGGACGCGTTCCGACTTTGGATTTTGATTAGTTTAGATGATATATGAGTTAATATATCTTTTCTAAGTGTTCGTAGTTTATGATCACTCCCGGTAGTTATTTTTACACTTTAACGTTTAAATTGCATTTTTCGCATTTTTGACCTAACGGAACCCTGGAAACCCAAAATCTTTTCGTGTAAACTTTAGTTATCGTGTATTTCACATCCATAAGTCAAAATTTTCATTCACCCTCTTCTCTTGTATATTGTGGACGCCTAAACCTAAACCAAATGCACCATAAGTCTTGAAATTAAATAAAAGGCATCTTTTCTTGAACTTCCCATGCATGTGGGTGAAAGTGACACATGATAGAGTCCTTCTCATGCATATTTTCTCAAGTTTGATAATATCATGTGATACTTGCACCTTTTGACTTCATTTGACCAACTAAAGACCAACTTATGCATCTAATGAGAACCAAGACTCAAAATTTTGAACCATATGGTCCTTGTGGCTTACCTATTGCCGAACCCACACACACCCCTTTGGTGTGTGTTGGTCACATATGCACTATGATGCATACCCTTTAACCTAATCTTGTCCTATAAATACCATCCCATGTCACAACTTAGGGTTTCATAATCATTTTCAAGCCTCTAAAAATTTCTTTTTCTCCCTCCTCTCTTCTTGAAGCCCACGACCAACAAACACCCACATAGGGTTTCCATTTTTTATGATTTCTTGCATAATTCAAGCATTCTAGGTTCATTTCTAAGGTTACCTAAGGTGTTTAAAAGTATTGGTTCTTTGATTTAAGGGTTTTCTTTAAGATCTACAAATTAGGGTTTGGTTATTATTTGGGGTTTTTCAAGATCTAGTAATTTTGGGTATAGATCTTGTGTTATTGCTTCTTGTTCTTCATTCTTGTAAGTATCTTGAATCTTTCTTTGTGGTTTTTCTTATGTTCTTCTTATATGTTCAAGATCCATACATCCATATGTTGTGTTTTAATTTTTGAAAGATTTTAAAGACAATATTTCATAAATAATGATACTACTTTATTTCACTAGTTAAATATTATGTTCTTGGTGAGATGAGAGTTGAATGAGTGTTGCAACAATAAAAATGAAGGGATTATGTTAATTAGGTGTGTTTTTTTTGTGGATAGTTGTTAATGAAGATAAGGCAAGATTAGGCCACTATTGAGAAGTTTGGGTAGATATTTGGTTGTGTTATTCGCAAAATGTGCTTGCCAGTCCCAAATTTGTTTTGAGGTTTTGGTCGACCTAAAAATATTTTCATTAGGCTAAAAGTAGTTTTTGGAGAGCTCGTTTCGAGTAAATAGTTTTCCATATATCGCACATTAATATTGGATATAAAACGACCAAGTTATAGCCAAATGAAACTTAAAACATTTTTCGACAAAACCGGATAAATAGTGTGCTGATGTGAATAGTAAAATGAGTTTTCGGACACCTTCAGATATTTTTAGACTTTCTAAACACTAACGAAACATATAGTAACACATACCTATTGATTAGTATCATTTAAAAACGCCGTTAACATATTTTGGAAAAAGCGATAAAGTTACTAAAAATGGTAAGTTTGATAAAAATTTAGCGAAACGGACTTAGAAGTTAAGTAATTAAGGCTCGTTAGTGCGTTTTGAAAATATAGAAACTTAATAAATATAGGGGACGGTATTAACGTCCCGAAACTAAAAACTTTCCTAACATAGAAACATTCTAAAAATGGTAATTTTTGGTTAAACGCCGAAACTTAACGAAAAACTATATGATTTTATTTCGTCATGATTTGATAATCAAAACAAAGCAAACACACATGGATATATTTTGGTGCTGAACATATTGTGCAATTCTTGGCATGTTTTTCGTGATTCTGAGACGCGTTTGTATTCTAGGTCGTGGCTAGATTTCTATATCATCTTTTACTTACGTGATTATCATTTGCTCATCTTGCTAAGGTGAGTTCATAGCTCCATGGTTTACTACTTTTACTTTACTATTTTGGGGTGAGAAACATTGCTTGTTTTTAAACTATGGACACGGTTACTTTACCTTTCCTTTTTTTCCTAATTATGTGTTGCCTAAGTAGCGAATATACCACTAATGCCCGAATTATCATGAACCGTCAATTGCTTAACCGACCGTACTGGTTAAGTAGGCACGAATGTTGTAAATAGATCTATTGGGTGTAATTATCCATATCCGGGTAAGTAGTGCTTACTAGATTCGGAGGTCCCGAACAAACGGATATATACCATGTCGGATTGTCAATAAGTGATCTTGGTCAGATACCTTTAGGGCGAGTAATTCTATTTGGCATATAAAATGATTCCTTTTAAATTGAGCTTCGGTGTCATGAGCTTAGCTTAAACGTAAATGCTTTATGTGAAGTTGTATCTCCTATAATTGTCACGTGCATACTGTGAACTTGTGGTCTACTTTTAATATTAAATTCAAGCCTATGAATTCACTCAACTTTATGTTGACCGTTTTAGCATGTTTTTCTTAGGTGCTTAGCTATGGATGTCTTTGCTTTCTTTATGGTGTTGCCTTGCATTGGACCAATTTTCAAGAATTACTATTATCCATGTTAGCATCGTTGTCAAACTTTAAAATCTTTTATTCGCTTCCGCACATTATCGTTAGGCCTATGTAAAACTTTAACTATTTTAATTTACGCAACGATGTTGGAATTTTAAACGTACCCTTAGAGGTCGTTCTTTGTATCTTGTGTGATGTGTATTATGACGTCACGCCCCCGGACACGTGTTTCCGATTAGGCCCCGTTTAGGTGTGTGACAACATTGGACTTACCCAACCTACGAGTATTCACATACTAGTCGACGTCAATATTGAATCTCTAAGTGGTTAAGGAGTCTCCCAACATCAGACTTGAGATTCAGTAGTTTTTAGTATGTGTGGAAATGTCAATCTTTTGAATGGTTTTAACCACGTTGAACACACCATTGAAGGCTGCTATAAAGGTCATTTTTAGGAGGGATATGAAACACATAATGGATACGTGCAGTCAAAATAGGATTTGTTCCTCCACATGATATAGAGATAGATACTACTGGGCCCCTCGATGATTTGAACAGATGTATGTGTGGCTGCACCCAAATGTAATTAAGATGATACTTGATTAATTTGGTAATCTAGTTCAATGTCTATATCGAGAAACAAAATTGTTAAACATAAGAATGACTTATGATCCATGTTAAATGTTCAACATAGTATCTGCAACAAAAGGATGATTGATATCTAAACCATTTAAAATAAGATGTTTAAGAAACTATCCTCATATGTTTTTGGGGGCAATTGTCAATGTTACTGAGACAAACTAACCTTTGCTTGTATAATTACTTGATTATTATGACGTGCGCAAGTGGGAGCTGTTGGAGTATGCTCATGTCATAATAAATAATATACGGCTGGAGACATGTGAGCCTATGGGGTCACACACATATACACTGAGGTGCCACTGTATATATAACATGTTTATTGTATTCACGGTATATAAATAAACTACATAACTTGGGACCAATATTAGGCTTATAATAACTAAGTAATGTACTTAGTTTATTGGACTTGGAAAACAAATCAGAGTCCCATTTGAAGCCCATATGGGGCCGGCCTTATGGATAGTTTAGGAAGGGGATAAGATCAAGTTTTTTGGTCAAATATATTTTGACGTAACTCCTCATTAATAAGGAGATAACTCCTCATTAATTTTGATTATAACTTACCAAAAAATCTCTCTTTCTTTTTTTTTTTTCCCACTCTATAATAGTCAACGCTAAACAAAAACACCCATAAAGGGTTTTTTATGGTATTTATTGATCTATAATCTTTGATTCTTGTTCATTCAAAGTATGTTCTAAGGTTAAGGGTTTAAGGACTAGCATCCAAGAGGTATACGGTGAAGTATAGTGTGGATATTCATAGAGGTGATCTACTTTGGTCCCTTGGTTTCTTTGATAGATCATGTATAAGTAAAGGTTGTTCATTGATTCTACCGATCACGCTGCAAAGGTATTACTATTCTTATTTTATTTAATTGATCATATGACTCTATGGATCCGTTGATATGTGCATTTTTCGCTGTGTTTTATATTTGATTATATGGTATTCATTTGATTCTGCACCTATATATAAGAGGAGTCTTAAAGATGATGTTCAGACAGCAGAAGGTGCACACTCTTCGCCACCAGCCATCCCACAACATTTGGGAACTATGAGTTTTTTCGGTTAGCTGATCCATGACAAATGCCTCAGGTAAATTTAGTATTTTGAAATTCATTATTATATTGCTCATTTACTTTTATAGATGGGTTTAGTTATTTGATTTTGTTTTTGTTGAGTTGGCTTTAGGTTTGACCATTTGATTTTGAAGAACTACTGGATGCACACAACCTGTTTGATGAGATGCTTATAAGAACAAAGTGTGACAACCGTGATTTGAGCAGGTTAGTTTATACCTTTAGATATGGCTAAGAGTTCATTTTAAGTGTTTAGGTGTTGTGCTAAGTGATTTTATGTGTGCTAAGTGGGTTGAGTAATGTGTTGAAATTCATTTTGAGGTGTTTGGGCATCTCATTTTGAGCGTGTTTGTGTTTGGTAATGAGTATTCCATTTGTTCACGTTTAGTGATAATGGAAAAGAATGACGTATTGCATGCAATGTTATGTCAATGGTTGGATAATTAAGTGTTAAGCGTTTATGGGAAATATGGCATTTTAGAAAGGAAATAAGTGAGTGAAACATAGAAGTTTGTAGCAAACTTTCTAAAAATAGAAATCTAATTGGGTGAAATGAAAGTTATATTTAGAAAGTTTAGTAAGTAGCGTTTAAGTAAAAAGGTTTAATCAAATTAGCTAAGGTTTTTATAAAAACTTAAGGTAATAAAGTAAACAAGTTAATTAATAATTTAATAAAAGCAATATATATATATATACTAAGGGTGCGTCCGGTTTTAGGGATAAAAAGAAAATAAAATTATTTTTTAATTAGATTAGGATTTGTTTTAGATAAGTATTTTAGGTATATATATATATATATATATATATATATATATATATATATATATATATATATATATATATATACATATATATAAAGCCCTAGTCAAAATTTTCTCTCCTTCTTCCCTTGTGTGAGCCGTACGAACCTCCCAAAAAAACCCTAAGGAGTTGATTTTCATTAAAGATCCAAGAACAATCAAGAGTTGTGATTTAGGTGCTAAGATTCAAGGTAAGAGTGTTCTTCATAACTAGATTTTTATTATTCATGTAACCCTAATTATGATGGATCTAAGGTTTTAATTAAAATACAGAATGTTTATGATATATTATGATTGTAGTATGCTTAGGATTGAATTAGATGCGTATGCATGCTTGTGGTTTGGTTAGATTTGCGTTAAAACTTGATTTATGGTTGAGCAGAATTTAGGGTTGTGTTCAATAACTGATATCTAGATGATAAAAGCGTGTATTGATATTTTTATTGAGTCTATGAATAAGCCAAAAGAGTCTACTTTCTAGAAAATCTGGCCTCGAAAGTTTTTAAGATCGAGAAGGCATTCAAATAACCTCTGCAATTTAAGTGGTCAAAACAGTAAATACGGGTCAGAATTAGGTCATGTTTGTGGGGGTGAAACCCTAACTTAAAAGTAGACTTAAGCTTATCCCTTATACAGTAGTTAAGTTCCATATGTCTATTGATAATCCTGTTAAAATTAACCTCTGAAAGAATGTCTAAGTATGGTAGTTAGATTGATACATTTTGGTGTGCAATCAGATCCGAATTAGGACAGTTTTGAAGTTTGATTTTATTTGAGGTAGTTACACATGTAAGTAATACTTGGAAATCATAAAGTAGTTACTATACTCATAAATAAACATGGGTGATTTTTGGTATAATTTATAAAGGTCATCAAGTAAGGTTTTTAAGTTACGTCCAAGACGACGCTAATAATCCTCAGTTTTGAACAAATTGTAGTAAACTAGTGTAATGTGATAATGAAGTGGTTAGGTTTAGGCATGGTGTCGGGGTGACCCATGATGGTTAAACAAACTCTTAGACATCCATCATATGTGAGTTAAATGGACTTTAGATTTTAGTTTGGCCGCGTGTAACACTTTGTGTTTGTATTGTGTAGCTTGTGTTGATATTGTTTGGAAGCTGCTTTTGCATCAGGTCAGTTTCATAGCCCCTCTTTTTCTCATGATTTATTGGGGTGGAAATGATGCAAAGTGTTTGGAAATGATTTTGATTAAATGTATAATGAGTTGTCAAAGATGCACTGGACTAGACGTGACTGTTGTAGTTAACTAGTGTAATGAGTTAATGAAGTAGTTAAGATTAGGCATGGTGTCTGGGTAACCCATGATGGTTAATCAAACCCTTAGACATCCATCATATGTGTGTTACATGGACTTGAGCTTTTAGCTTGGTCGCGTGTAACCGTGTTTATTTATTTGTATAGTTGCGTGCTAGGAGTTGGAAGATGCGTTTTAAGCATTCAAGTGAGTTACATAGTCCTACTTTTTATTGCTTTTAAACTTGGGATGGAAATGATGCAAGTGTTTAAATGAGTTTTGAATTCCTGTGATTATGTGTTAGTGTAAATGCATGGACTATTATGTGACTGATATGCATTATGTGCTACATGTTATGTGATGTGATGTTGATGTGTGTCCTAGTCAGGAGGGTTACTTACGGGTATCCATGGCCTGAGCTAGAGAGAAAGAGATTTGGTATGATCCAAGGATGATTGAGGTCATATGCTTGGTGTTTGAATGATTGATTTGATTAAATTGCATGTTATCTTGTATGTTAGTTAGCATAATTATCATGCAAAAGTACAGTTTTATAATTGCAGGAATTGGTTAAATTGTTTTGGAAACGGATTGAATATGTGTGTCTGAAAACCTATGTTTCTCACCAACCATTGTGCTGACGTATAAGCATCATTTTCAGGTATTAGTTTCGCTATTAGACGCCAATGTGTTGTGATGATTCCCTTTCTCATCGCGCCTCGCATTTCTGCCTTAGTGGGGTGTGACAGATTGGTATCAGAGCCTTTGGTTATAGAGAAGTAGGTGGTTAAGCCTAGACTATAACCTAGGGGTCCTTCATGTAGATGCATTTAGGGCTTAAGTGTTTAATGCTATAACTGCTATTCTTCCTCGCTATATTGCATAGCTTATATGTTCCTATTTTGTTAAGTTTTCATTTAGTTATTTTGTTTACCATTATCTGATATGATATATATTACTTTCTTAAGTATTTTAGCTATGTTTTTCCCCCACCCGTAAGAAGTCTCGTTGGGGAACCATTTTCCCAATAAGACTTAAGCGTTATAAGGATCCATAAGAGGAGCCTCTTGTGGAACCGAAGGAGATAGGATAGTTGATCGTTTGTCGGATGCGCGTAGTAGGGCTGGACCCGTAGAGTCGGGTGATTCTTGCGGAGGCAAAGTCAAACCCAAGCGAGGCCCATCATAAGTTTATCCCGTCCTTTACCTCATCATGTTGTTATTGATTATTTCTTTTGGATATTTCGTATTTTGGGAGTCGTTGTGAGAGTTTTGTTCCTTTATGTCGTTTTGATTTTATTTTGATATAAGTAAGTAGTTATTTGATGGAGCAGTCTTTATATGTTAATTTGGAGTGGTTTAAGATGTGCAATGTAGAATATGTGCTTATATTTGAATTATGATTGAAATTGGTAGTCTTGGAAGTAAGTACACGTGTGAAAGGAGGCACTTATAATTATGGTGGCCAACATAATTATACAGGCATTACACATGTAGACTTGTGACCATGATTGCATTTATTTATGTTTGGTTGTAAGGTGGTAGTGTAATATGTTTTTTATTGATATGTGCATTCATGATAAGGATGGTGGTATGGGTAGAGAATTATTCACTTACCCTAATTAGAGGATATGTTAAGTTGGGTTGTATAGATAGTAAATTTCCCTTCTATCTAGTATTTGTGGATACCTAGTATTTCTATTATAGAGGTTGCTCGTTTTCCCGGTTGTTTGTTTGGATTTCCTAAGTCTAAGCTTAGCATCCCTTCATCGTACTTTGTTAGTAAGGATACCCGATTTTTC
>BQNB010128329.1:0-15061 GCA_026074375.1 Tanacetum coccineum | reverse complement strand
AGTTAGTACTGTTAGTTCATTTGTTAAAACTGTTAGACTAATTCAGTTTATTTAAAGGCTTATTCTTGATTGAAACCTGCTTATAAGTGTCTTAATTTGTTATTTGATAATATGTTTTTAATCAGCTTGAAATGAAATGATTTGTGAAAATTTTAAAGGGTGTTTGGAACAAGCATTACTAACCCATAGTTAGTACTGCTAGTTCATTTTTTTTGGGAAACTTAAAGATAGCAGTACTAACTTAAAGCTAGCAGTACTAACTTCGAGTTAGTACTGGTAGTTAATTCTGTTAGTATTGTTGGTTCGTTCTTGATCATTAGCTTATTAGTTCTGCTTATTTAAGATTTGCTTAACTTTTAGAGTAGATTAAGCCCATTTTCGTTCACTGTCTTTAGTAGAACTTACTTTAGCTTATTTGTTTTTTTTTCAAAGTAATTTTAAGAGTTTATCAGTTTTTAGTTTTTTAGCTTATTCTCCATTCTAGTTTATTGTAGTTGCTTATTCTTATGCCTGAGTGCTTATTAGGGATAGTTAAATATCTGTTTTAGCTTATTTGCTTATTTCTTGTTTCATTGTGTTTTAGTTTAGAAGTTTTAAGTGTTTTTACCATTTCTAGCTATTTTCCTTGCTTATCTTTGTGTGCATTTGCTTATTAGGTTTAGTGCCCAATCATATCCTGTCATATTCAAACATCAATTATCAATTCATCATTCGATTTTCCATTCTAGCCTCGTTGGGACATAACGACCCGGAATCACTCTATACTACTTCCGGTTTCATTGATTTTGTGGATCCTGATCCTTGTTATATATTAATATATGTTTATATTTATTTATATATAAAAAGGAGTGAGAATGCGCTTAGTCAGTCTTACAATTAAACTGCTTTAGGTTTAGTATGGACCATGGATGGACGTGCCAGAACGCGTTGTTTGACATTTTAAGCCGTTTGCGGGACAACCTCCCAGAAATTGATCAAATAAAGATATAATCATCCATAATAAGATACTTAAAAAAATAACTGAATTGTTGATCAAATATATAATAAACTGACTGCCGTAAATACGGTAACTATTCCGACTGAAAGAGTAAAAGTCAATAAAACATAGTACTAAATAGAACATCCTGAGACTGAAAATCCGTAAAGGTTATAGTCTACCCCCCTTAAAGAGAATTTCGCCCCAAAATTCAACTAGTGCTAGTGCTAAAAAGATGAGGGTATTTGAGTTTCATCTGATCCTCACATTCTCAAGTGAATTCAGGCCCTCATTTTGAATTCCATCGAACCTTAACGATAGGAATCCTACTCTGCTTAAACTTCTTGATTTCACGCTCTAAGATTTCTACAGGCTCTTCCACAAAGTTCAACTTAGCATCAACTTGGATTTCCTCTAAATGTATCTGTAGTGATGGGTCAGCCAAACATTTCTTGAGGTTCGATACGTGGAACGTGTCATGAACATCGTTTAGCTCTTGTGGTAGTCTTAGTCGATAAGCTACTGGACCGATCCTCTCAGTGATCTCAAATGGTCTAGCATACCTAGGTGCTAACTTGTCTTTCTTCCCAAAGCGTACCCCACCTTTCCAAAGCGACATTTTGAGTAGGACATGATCACCCTCACTGAATTCTAAAGGTTTCCTTCTCTTGTCTGCATAGATTTTCTGACGATCACGTGCAGCCTTAAGCCTATCCTTGATCTATGAGATTTTCTCAATAGTTTCTTGCACGATTTCAGGTCCTAATAATGGCGTGCTATTTATAAAAAACATTGGCCAATCGGTGCTAATGAGTTATGACTCGTATTTTTTGGAGAACTAAAAGCCTTTTTTTGTAAGAATCGAGGGTTTAAGTGCCAACTTATTTTTAGGATAAAAAGTTTTTTTAAGGATTTTTAGGATAAAAAAGTAAATGATGTTTTAGTTTTAGGATTAGATGAGGATTGTAATCTTGTATGCGTGTGTAAATTATAACGTAGCCCAATGATTTATGTAATATATAGTTTTATACAATGTTATAAGCAGCGTGAGGCATGGAGTAGGGGCATGACCAAGGATTTTCAAATGGGTGTTGCATGAGAAAATGTTGGTTCAACTAAAGTTACACCGTAAGAAACTAAGATAGCACAAAAAAATTTGCGGGTTACACATACTATAAAACGTCAATTTTGGTTGCTTCACGTAAACTAACAACTTGTGTTCTTCGTTCTTGTTGCTTGAACCAAAAACCAAAAACCCTAAACGAGATTAAGTTTTGGATCGGTATGTAAAAGAAAGCAAACAAGAAAACCGGAAACCCTAATTATGGTTTACAAACAAGCCGAGCTACTGTTTTAATGGGGATCAGTTTAGGGTTTTGGGAGAGTCGATTCACAAATGAAACGGTTAGGGTTTGTATGTGAGTGTGGGACGAATGGAATGAGGAGAGAGGATGGTGTTTATATAGCACTCTAACTTTAGAACCAACAACTTGTTCCCTACTCCAAGTCATTGTTCTCCACTCCTTAATTTTCCCCAAAAAAACATAAACACCCCTTCCTATAATCCTCTAGGGGCCGGCTACTTCAAGAGGAGGACAAAGGAGCCGACACCTTGGTTTATTTCGTAACATGAAGGTCACACATCGCGCTTTAGTGGCGCCATGACGCATCTTTTAGAACGTTGGTTTTATATGACATGAAATATAAAAAGTATATGATGACAGTATAATGAATGTTTATACTATTGAATCCTTTTTAGTAGAATTGTCAATAAACTGATTATTAGTAAGAACTTCATGGTTAACAGATTTGAATCTCAAATGTTGGGTGTGACGTTGTTCGTTGTATTCACATTAAGGATATGAGTATGTAATAGTTAGGATATAACTTGATAGCGTACTGGAGTTTTAGCCTTAAATCACATACGCCAATAGAGGCCCAAGACAAGGCCTAAAAAGGTTAAAGGCCCTTCATAGCTGGCCTATAAAGCATCTTCCCATACAAGACATCAACAAACCCCTGCCTCATCAGGGTATCCAGGAAACCTTGTAGTTTCAACTTCAAGGTTTTGAATTAAAGTTATGTTGCTTGGATGTAAACTGATCGATTTAAGAAAGGCGTCATTGAACATTTTATTTATCAAATCCAGACAAGCTTGTCATCAAGGTCTCGTCTCCTTTTTTAAGAGCAAGTTAACTTGATCAGAAGCACCATAATACATAACAAACAGTTGCTCACAAGATAATGTTATAAAAGAACATTATAAAGTATAAACACATATAACTCTACCTTATTTGTACTCACTTTAATTGCATTAAAAAAACAACAATGTATATCATGATGTGGTGAAGTATTTTCAATCAAGCCATGCGTGGTCTACTGGTTGTAGCCTTTGCATAGGGATTAAATGGCCAATGTTCGAATCATGCCAAGTTCATATTTCTAATAAAATTTCGGAATCATTATATAATTATTAAATTTATCAAATTATATGTCATGTCATCGTTGAGGTGGCATTGAGGTGGCATCCGGTCACTAATTTATATTTACACACTCATAGTTAGCCCCATATATATGTTATAGATATATTATTTCAACATTCATGACTATTTTCTAATAATCGAAATAATTTTTCCAACGAGTTTTAAAAATTATTATAGTACCCAAAGATTGGTAAAGAAAAAAAATCACTTAGTTGTAAAATGAATAAGAAACATTAAGAAGATATTAGTTACTCATAGTAGATAGTGCATCAAGTGGATGTTGGCTCAATTGGTTGACGCTTTGTGGTTTTAAACCAAAGGTCATGTGTTCGAAACCTTCTGCAGTAAAATAAATTGGTTTTAATTTATGCACAAGATGCTTATGTATGATAATAGCTCGTTCGAACTCTAAGCTCGAAACTTGCACGAATCGATTAAGCTCGTTCGAACTCGTGACTACAAACGAGCTTTTCGAACGATCCGAGTCAATATTATATTTTTTGTTCGCTCGTTAAAACTAATCGAGCATCTTTTGCAATCGTACTCGATTCATATAGCTCAAACTCGACTTAGACGATCTCGAGCTCGAGTAGTTCGTTAATTGCTCGACTCGTTAACACCCCTAGTTGTGATGCATCTATAATTACATTGGCCACCGTATTTATATATGCATCCTTTCCCAATTATACCCAGTATCTAGCCTACATAGCCTAGTGATTGACTTATCTAATACGATAGATGATAGACGATAGACGATAATTACGCGCAAAAGTATGTATAAGCGGAAACCGCATACATAGTTCCTATTATGCAATATATATAAAGGTTCCTAAGTTATAGTCTAGGCCAAACCACCTAGTTCTCTATAACCAAGGCTCTGATACCAATCTGTCACACACCGACTGAGGCGGAAACACGAGGCGTGACGGAGGATTGATCGTCATAACATATGGTAACAATATAGAGAATACTAAAAATGCATACCAATTAAAAGGTGTCACGACGACCTTCGAACACAAGTGGAACCTGGTGCCGTGACTATCGATTCACATCACATAGTTGAATTATTACAAAACTAAACTCCCTACTTGGAGAAATATGAGTCTAAGATGATTCAAAAACATAACCATGAAAACAAGTCTTAGAAATGAAATATTCCAAACAAGATCCCCACGGGATTAGCTTAAGTCTGCTAAGGCAACTATCCTGATCTCATCGAGCATTGGCTTCACCTGAAAATGATACTCGAAAAGGTCAACATAAAGTTGGTGAGCTCGTAGGTTTAGAGTATAAACCCAGTTGTTGTGCCATAGTTTGAGTAGGACAATTGTGCAATAATAGCGGAGTGCAAGCATGTATACATAGCAATCCAATAGACATTTGAAATCATAGCATTTAGATTATCCCGACCATTCGTCAATGGTCCACGCGTTGAACTTGTCCTCCGCACCTAAGGCCTACACTAGTAAACATAGGTCCGCCAACTGATATATTATGTACTCTATGCATTCAACGCATATGCACCCAGCATGATTGTTTATGTACCCCAAAGAGCAATGCATTAAAACGAATACAAATGATAATCGAAACAAACCAATTAATAGGCATATAGCATTGTCCAAAAGCATATTTTTTTAGCTTCAGCATAGATGAAAACAGTTTGAAATAGTCTTGAGTATCATTTTTTCCCAAGGAAAATAGTTTCAAAAGTGAGGCTACGAGAACTCACCTTAACGATGATGATTAGTAGCTGAGAGTATTGTTAATACAAATAATGTCTAAAAACGTTATTTATATTTTTCGACCTTTCGATGTTTTGATAATAACAAAATGTAAAAACGTTTACGATAAAATTAAATGTTTATAAATTAGTAATCGTAAAATTCTATTTCTAAGATTAATCACTTAAGGTATAGATAAACAAATCATTAAACATGATTAGTGATCAAGAATTTTTTTTCTTAAACCTTACATTTCTACAAAAGTGTATTTCCTTTTTCCTAAAATTGTGGATATTGTCCCCTTAATCTGTCAACTCGCCGTGGAGAACACCAATAAAATAAACAACCCTCCACGATGAACTTAAGGACTAATTGAGCAAGATTAACCAAATAAGCTTTATAACCACGAATATAAGCTACAACCATACAATATTAAGTGTGTATAACAAGATTAAACACACATAAACTCGTATATCATTGAGGATCTTCAAAAACCAAGCAACTCTCCACGAAGAACATAGAAGAAATTGGAACCTTTAATCTTTGTAATCGAACATGGAGCTTGTAGATCACATGTAATAGCAACAATATACCTTCCTTAGCATTTATAGCATGAAAAACAACACGATTAACCAACCAAATGAGCTCAACAAATGATTTTGAGCCGTGGGGTTTTAGAACCAAAATAAGCCACGAAATTTGCTAATTAACCACAAGAATCAAACAGAAATCCACTTAGGCTCTGGTACCAATTGTAGGATCCCGTAACACTTCACTTCATATATTTAAACACGAAATTAGATCAAGAAAAGAGATGAGGAGATGAGTTGATTTCTTTAGAGAGAGAAAGAAGAGAGAGAGAGATGAGAGAATATAGGAAAAGGAATTAATTTAGAAATGAACAACTAACTCTTTTCTAAATAGAAAAGAGTTTATATACCCCGTCGCGTTAAATGACGCGCGGGATATTTAACTAGGACCCGGGCTCGGGTTTTGCTTGGGATTAAACCCGAAACATATACAATATTAGATTAACTATCGAGCCCGATTCCCGATATTATACTATTACAACATTAACTAATTAAATGACCGAGACTCGTACACGTAATGAACGAACTTCCTGTTCGGCTCAATATTTTGAGGCTAACAATCTCCCCCGAAGTGAGTTCATTGATGACACTCCTTCATGAGATAAATGAGATTGCTTTTGTCGTTTAAGCTCATGTGGTCTTGGTCTTTTTCTTTGTTCTTTGTTGTAGGTTTGTTCCTTCATGCTTTGCGATCTAGACTTTGAGCCTTTGTCATTGTCTTTATCGTCTATGCCATCTTGCGATCTTGTGTCTTTGACCAACATTCTCATACTATGCCTTATCTTGAAAGCTTCAAATCAGAGTTAGCGGAAGTCTTTGTCTTTAAATCTTGAGCTTTCTTGATAGATTGTCTTTGTAGAATGAGCATGAACATGTGGTAATGAATCGACTTTGGTTGATTGGGATACCGTCACCACCGTTTTAACCTGCAGGTTTACGTTAGTGATAATCGAGAAAATTGATTTGAAAATCAATCGACTGATCTCAAAAAGAAACTTGCGAAAAATAATGAAGCTAAAATGGTTATTTACAATGCTTTGCCTAGAAAATAATATGAAAGAATTTTCATGTGTAATACGGCAAAAGAAATTTGGAAAACTTTATTAATCACCCATCAAGGTAATAGCCAAGTCAAAGATAATAAGATCGACCTTTTGGTTCAACAATATGAACAATTCGTCATTTCCGAAGACGAATCTATAGATAGTGCTTTTGCTAGATTTAATACTATTATTACTAGTCTTAAAGCTCTTGATGAAGGTTATTCTAGTAAGAACTACGTAATGAAGTTTCTTAGGGCTCTACATCCTAAATGGAGAGCAAAGGTCACGGCGATTGAAGAGTCGAAAGACTTAACGTCACTATCTCTTGATGAACTTATCGAGAACCTCAAAGTTCACGAAATGATCATCAAGAAAGATTCCAAAATAGTCAAAGCAAAAGTTGAAAGGAAATCTATTGCTTTAAAGGCTAAGAAAGAATCTAGTGATGAAGAGTGTTCGACTTCCAGTAGCGAAGACGAAGAGTACGCCATGGCGGTAAGAGACTTCAAGAAGTTCTTTAAAAGAAGAGGTAGATTCGTGAGACAACCTAGAACGAACCCAAAAAAAAAAAAAAAAAAAAAAAAAGAAAAAAAAACGGGTTTTTTCCAAATAGAGTCTGTGATGACAAGAACGGTAAAAGTGATAGAAAATGCTTTAGATGCGGCGACCCGAATCATCTTATTGGAGAATGTCCAAAACCACTGAAAGATAAAAACCAAAGAGCTTTTGTCGGAGGCTCTTGGAGCGATAGCGGTGAAGAAGATGATGAGAAGGTCAAAGACAAAACGTGTTTTGTAGCTCATGCTTCAAGTGAGATATGCCTTGGAGTCGACTTGGAGCCCGACGAATAGATCAAGGATAGCGGATGTTCTAAACATATGACGGGTAACCGAAAGCTCTTCTCCACTTACAAGGCATACAATAGAGGTAATGTTATTTTTGTAGATAATCTCGCGTAACATCATTGGCAAAGTACGATTTTCTAATGAACTTTTCTCAAAATAAGATAAAGTAAACATGTTGATAACATAAGATTTAACTTGCAAAGTAAAGGACAAATATATGGACAATAAGTTTAGAGTGAACTTTCTCTGAAAATGATTAGGTGAAATCACTACGGACGGTAAAGTCCATTAGAGGTGTATTAGGAAGAAAGGCTTATATGTGATAAAATTAGGAAATAAGCCAAAAGATCAAATTTGTGTAGCAACGATTGATGAAAATTCCACATTGTGGCATAGGATATTAGGTCACGTAAACATGCATCTCATTCAATCGTTGACTTCTAAGGAATTAGTTAGAAACCTACCTAAGCTTAAGTTTGATCAACATTTTTGTGATGCTTGCAAAATGGGAAAACAAGCTCACGTTAGTCACAAAGCTAAGAATATAGTCTCAACGACTAGATGCTTAGAACTTCTCCATATGGATCTCTTCGGTCCATCCGCCGTACGGAGTTACGGAGGAAACTGTTACATCCTAGTCATAGTAGATGATTACTCTAGGTATACTTGGACTAGATTTCTTAAGGATAAAACCGAAGTCTTTGATCAATTCGAAATATTTAGTAAGAAAATTCAAAATCAATTAGGTTGTTCAATAGTGTTAATAAGAACCGACCACGGTAAAGAATTTAATAATGAGGTGCAATTTGGAGAGTTTTGTAATGTCAACGGTATTACACATAACTTCTCGGCTCCACGCACTCCTCAATCAAATGGCGTGGTCGAAAGGAAAAATAGGACACTTCAAGAAATGAGTAGGACTATGTTGAATGAGCAATCGTTACCACAAAAGTTTTGGTGTAACGCCGTAGATACTTCAACATACATTCTCAACCAAATTCTCATTAGAGCCATTCTAGGAAAAACACCTTACGAACTCTTGAGAGGTAGGAAACCTACTCTTGACTATTTTAAAGTGTTTGGAAGCAAGTGCTTCATTTTAAATACCAAAGACTACCTTACCAAGTTTGACCCAAAGTCATACGAAGGTGTCTTTTTAGGTTATTCTCAAAATAGTAAAGCCTACATCATCCTAAATAAACACACTAGAAAAGTTAAAGAATCACTTAACGTGGCATTCGATGAAACTCCTCCACCCTTTAAGACATCATCCTTGGTGGATGATGACTTAGATGAAGAAGAAGCAATTAAGGTCACCAAAAATAAAAACCTAGAAAATGACATTGTGGATGAAACTTTAAAGATTGATGAAATAGTCAACGTTAAGGAATCTAGGAACCATCCATTAAAAAATGTCATAGGAAACCTTAACCAAAGAACCCTTAGGTCACAAGCCCAAAACCAAAGTAACTTCTTTTGTTTTATATCAACTATAGAACCTAAGAATGTAAATGAAGCTTTAGGAGATTAAAGTTGGATAGTCGCCATGCAAGAAGAATTAAATCAATTCATTACTAACGACATTTGGGAGTTAGTTCGACAACCTAAGAATATGACAATTATAGGAACTAAGTGGGTGTTTAGAAATAAGTTAGACGAGAACGGTGTTGTTTCTCAAAATAAGGCTAGGTTAGTTGCTCAAGGCTACAACCAACAAGAGGGCATCGATTATGATGAAACTTATGCCCCGGTTGCTAGACTTGAGTCCATTAGAATATTATTAGCTTATGCTTGTGCCTTAGATTTTAAACTATTCCAAATGGATGTAAAAAGTGCATTCCTGAACGGTTTTATCAATGAGGAGGTATACGTGGCACAACCTTCGGGATTTATTGATTTCAAAAAACCAGATCATGTTTATAAATTAAAGAAAGCTTTATATGGTCTTAAACAAGCACCCAAAGCTTGGTATGATAGATTAAAAGCTTTCCTTATTAAACATGAATATAAAATGGGAATGGTAGATAACACTCTTTTTACTAAGAAGAAAAGTTCAAACCTCATCATCGTTCAAATATATGTCGATGACATCATATTCGGTTCGACTTGTCAAGACATGTGTGATGAATTTGCCAAAATCATGCATGACGAGTTCGAGATGAGCATGATGGGCGAACTTAACTTCTTCCTTAGACTACAAATAAAACAAATGGAAGATGGAATTTTCTTTAATCAATCTAAATATATTAAAGAAATGCTTAAGAAATTTAGCTTAGAAGAATCTAAACCAATGAAAACCCCCATGTCCTCTGATACCAAACTCACAAAAGACGAAGAGTGTGAGTCGGTAGATAGTACCAAGTATCGAGGCATGATAGGTAGTTTATTATACCTAACGGCAAGTAGGCCCGATATCATGTTTAGTGTCTGCCTTTGTGCCCGCTTCTAAGAGGCTCCCAAAACCTCTCATCTTGAAGCGGTTAAACGTATCTTCCGATACATTAAAGGCACTACGCACTTAGGATTATGGTATCCTAAGGGGACCGGCATAGAAACAGTAGTATATGCTGACTCTGATCATGCGGAAGATTATGTGGATCGAAAGAGCACTAGCGGTATTTGTACGTTCGTGGGATGTTGTTTAACATCTTGGTTCTCGAAGAAACAAACCGCTATTGCTATATCCACTACCGAAGCCGAATACGTAAGCACTGAAGCGCCGGAAAGGCTGTCAACAAGCACTATTGATGAAACATGCTCTTATCGTTTACGATGTTCGAACTCGACGACTGTCCCTGATACATGTGCGACAATAAATGCGCGATTGACCGTAGAAAAAACCACGGTTGCACATTCTTCTCGAACCAAACTACATCATAAATTCTTGTCACCACTTTCTTTGTTAGA
Organism: Tanacetum coccineum; assembly: GCA_026074375.1. Lineage (NCBI taxonomy): Eukaryota > Viridiplantae > Streptophyta > Magnoliopsida > Asterales > Asteraceae > Tanacetum > Tanacetum coccineum. Next base: position 4,496 of record BQNB010128329.1, on the reverse strand, counting down.
ATGTCCAGAAATGCCATATCTCAATTGAAAAAGTGCAGTCCGTTGACAACATCGCCGACATTATTACAAAACCTCTTAAACGTGAATCGTTTAACTATCTACGTCTTGGTTTAGGAATGATGGAACACATTCCATAAATCATACTAGTCCGCTTCTCTTTCTTCTGTCTCAATTCTAGTCCATGTTCCATTCCGTGTCGTGACAACTTAAATACATCATCCGAAGTACCTTAAGCATTTTTAATTCGCGAAATGCAAATTAAAATGTCACTCCCATTTGTAAAATTTTCGTCAAAAATTGAGTCTAAAACCCCTCGCTGAGGGCGGCCCCCATACCCTAGGCGGCCTCCTAATATATTTGGGACCGCCAGGTGATATGGTACCGCCATCAGCAGACACTAAAATTGAACACTTAACTAAAAAAATTCAAAACACAAAAACAAACACCCCCTGTCATATCTGTAGCGACGAACACGAACACAACTCCCCAAAACTTCCAAGAGGCTCCTAAAACCTCTCACCTTGAAGAGGTTAAGCGTATCTTCCGATATATTAAAGGTACTACGCACTTAGGATTATGGTATCCTAAGGGGACCGACATAGAAACCGTAGTATATGCCGACTCTGATCATGCGGGAGATTATGTGGACCGAAAAAGCACTAGCGGTATTTGTACGTTCGTAGGATGTTGTTTGACATCTTGGTTCTCGAAGAAACAAACCGCTCTTGCTATATCCACTACCGAAGCCGAATACGTAAGCGCCGGAAAGGCATGTCAACAAGCACTATGGATGAAACAAGCTCTCATCGACTACGACGTACAACTTGATGACGTTCCCATCATGTGCGACAACAAAGGCGCGATTGACCTTAGCAAAAACCCGGTGCAACATTCTCGTACCAAACACATCGAAATTCGTCACCACTTTCTTCGTGATAATGTCCAAAAAGGACATATCTCAATCGAAAAAGTGTCGTCCGTCGACAATATTGCCGACATTCTTACTAAACCCCTTAAACGTGAATCGTTTAACTATCTACGTCTTGGTTTAGGAATGATGGAACACATTCCATAAACCTTATGTGTCCGCTTCTCCTTTTTCTAGTTTTGATTCTAGTCCGTGTTCTATTCCGTGTCGTGACAACTTAAATACTTCATCCGAAGTACTTTAAGCACCTTTAATTCGCGAAATGCAAATTAAAACGTCACTCCTCTTCGTAAAAATTTTGTCAAAAATGAGTCCAAAACCCTTGACTGAGGGCGGCCCCCATATAGGCGGCCCCCAAATATATTTGGGACCGCCATCAGCAGAACATAAAATGGAACACTTAAACAAAAAAATTTAAAACACAAAAACAAACACCCCCCCCCCCTTCGTGATGCTATTGACGAACACGACCCATTTCACTCAAAAACTAAAAATCAACTACTAAACACGAATTGAAGATAAAATCAACATCAACAATCATTCACAACATCTTAAAGATCATCAATTGTAAGTCATTTCATCTATTTTCTTTCAATTTGAGCCTAGGGTTTATGATGAACACCAAAAATTGAAATTGGGGCTTTTCCATTTTTCTTTCAATTTTGTACAATTAGAACTACTAGGATACAATGTACAACTAAGATGCTTCCCGTAGACATATGATTTGCACATATTAGTGAGTTTATAGAAAAATTGATTTTGAACTAAAACCCCAATTTTATTTTTAAATAACTAACGTTAGGAACACAATAAAATTGTGGTTATGCATTGTTAATCCAACCCAAAAATATTTTTAAACACATGCATAATGATCTCATGAACAAATTTTGAGATACGTAATTCATACATATTTTTCGACTTGTTTGGATGAGCAAAATCAAATTAAGTAGCGTTTGGATTAACTCTTAGGATGTTATTTTTAGGTCGAGTTAATCGTTACTCCACATTTGTTACATATAGGCACACACTAGGCACGAACTCACAACATCAATACATGTATAAGCGATTAAAATATGGTCTTCTTTGTGTCTTTCTAGGTAACAATGCCTCGAGCTACCGGTCTAGATCATCAAAAGACACGAAACTACATACCCCTAATATCAAATTAATTTAATCAACCCTTGCTAAACACAATGGAAAATCTTAAAAAACGATACTTTCATGAGGGAAGGGTTGTAAGTTCAAACTTTGAAAATATGAGTCATATTCGGGCTAAGTTTGAGTCAATCGGCTTTGATTATTTGTTAGACATTAACGAACAAATTGTACCTCACTTTGTTCTTGAGTTTTATTATCAACTCACTTTTACCTATAATCCTGAGGGTCAATTTGTTGTCAACTTCGTCAATCAAAATAAGCCATTCTCCCCCACTCTTGAGGAATTCGGTCAAATTCTGAAAATCCCATTCAAAGGTCAAGCCTCTAACACTGAAATGTGGTCTCTTGACCATTTGTCAGTAAGTGTTCCAAGTAGAGGTCTTTATAAAACCAAACCTCCATCTCCAAGAGCCATTAAGACTCTTATTCAAGTTCCTCGACAAGGTCAAGTGACTCATACCAAAAATAAGAAAACTATTGTCGTAGGAGAAAATGAAATTTTAACCCGGGAGATTCAAACTCATATGAAATTTTGGGTTGACATTATTCGTGAAAACTTGTCTAGGAGGACATAGAGATCATGTCTCCGCTTGTCTTTGTCATATGTTTTATTGCATTGAGACATCCAATCCTTATAACCTAGCATTTTTCATTCTCAAAAGAATGGAAAAGACTCGATTCAAACCAAAGGAACTCTTACCTTATGGAATGCTCTTGACTAGGTTATTTAAACATGTCGTGTACGTCTCTCCTGAGCTAGCTTTTGATCATTATCTCTCACATGATCGATCCATGCATCCGTTCGTTCCTCATTACGAACGAAAGACACGAGCGGATCGGGGCACGAAAAGACCTTATGAATCAAATGCTAGCTCCTCCTCCACCACTCAAAATCATCCTTCCTCATCTCATCCACTTGATCACATGGATGAAGAAAATGATAATGAATCATTTCACTCCAATTCCTCTTCTCCTTCTTAACAAGTCTCTTCTTCATCTAATGTTGCTTCTAGAGTCCGTCAAAACCCTTCTCATGAAAGTCATGACTTGAACACCTTTCTTTCTGAAACTATAACTCTTCAAACTCAACAATGAAATGCTCACCGAGACGGGTTAAGGTCAATTGGTCAAGCTCTCAAGAACATGATAGGAGAAAAAAGGAAGTAAAGATGTGGGCATAACTTTTAAGAGACTATTATTAGTATTATTATCTCTCTTATCTAATACATTATGTTTTTTAATATATTAGGACTAGAATAATGAATGATGACTTTCGATTATTAGGATGATCTTTTAAATTCTTATCATCCTATTAATGCTTTACTTATTAACAATTTGTGTTAATATTGCATGCCTCCTATGTGAATTTTCTTAATACTTATTGAAATTGCATGCTTAAGATTAATGATTGATGCATTGTTAATTTAGATTTACTTGACTTTTTACTGGAATAAGATGTGATAATTTCTGAGGGAGAAAACTGGGAAAAGTCTGTTCAATCAGGGACCGCCCCATGATATGGGACCGCCAACAGGAGGGAACATAAATTTCGATTTTTCTCTTTTTCTATATCTTTGACCAACCTAGCCCTAGACTATTGCTGGAATTTCCCTCTTTGAACACACAATTTCTTCAATCTTCATCTCCAACAACATGCTTTGCCATTTCTTTTCACCTTTCTTATTATTTAAATCGTCAATCTTCTTCATCATCACCGTCTTCTTTATATTTTCTTCTTCTTCCACCCAAATGTCTTGCTCAAATCATCACCCAAACTTCTTAAAAAAACCAAGAATGTCAGTTCATCAAGTATGGAAGCGTAAGACACCTCTTCCAAAATCATCACCTACTTGTCATAATGACTCACCACTACCACCTCCAAGAAACACTCCTCACTCTATCTCACCACCTATGGACTACCCACAAAGAGATCAAATTATTAATCAACTCCACACCATCTCCACACTCATCGATTCTCAAACTCCTACAACACCCTCTTCACCACACCCATTGGTTCAACCTCCTACTAATGCTCAAGTAGGGTGTCATGCTAGCTTTTTTCATTGTTGTAGGTACACCGCCAACCACTTCCACTCATTAAGAAATGAAATTAATTTCATTCAGTTCTTTGTCACCCGTCTCATACCTTAATCACGAGTCCATCACCATAATGATTCACCATCTTCATCATTTTCACTCTTCAATTAATCACTCCCACATAATTAATTTGCTCAAATATATGTTCATTACCTTTTGGGTATCACATCTCATGAAGTCCTAAATCATTTACTAGCTTATTTTTATTAGATGCTCTAATTATGTTATGTTAGGTTATGATTATCTTATGTTGTATCATCATATATTGTCCTATATGGCTATATATGATCTTTCTAGGAATTTGAATGCACTT
>BQNB010128326.1:0-10436 GCA_026074375.1 Tanacetum coccineum | reverse complement strand
CTTAAGAACCCTTATATTGTTCTTGTTTGATCTAGCTCCTTGCTAGTGTTTTAATAAATCGCCGTTAAAAAAAAAACTATTTTTATACGTGTTTTCACGTTTTATCCATTTGTTCCTACGTGAACTAGAAACCAGCCGTTTCTTGGCATTTGCCATTAACCTGTTCATTAGCCTCATTAGCGTTGGCTGTGAACGAAACTAGCTTCCGCTGTCCTACATCAAAGTATGTGTTATTAATTAACAAGAGAAAATGATTTGAAATTTCAGTGACGAGAAAATAAATTTACTTTTGAGATGTTCGGCTTAGCTTATCACAAAAGCTTATGGTTTTTTTTTTCTTAAAAACATTCTCAAAGCACTTTTACAGCGTCAAATAAGCTATTAAGCCCTTATTAATAAGTGTTTGTGTAAGCCTTTTGTATTTTCAAAATCCAATACGCCTTTAACTCTCGAAGCACCTAAAATAAGGTTACCTAAGCAACCATTTAGATAATACTCTTAATTTGTGACAGAATTTTTTTATTTTATATTGCAATAGGAGTGTTATTAAGAGATGAAATCATTTAGACATTAGGACTTATTTAGATATTATGATTCATTCATATATAAGCAAACACAACAGTTTTGGCGAGTAATAGCTAACAAAACAATCCAAATAGCATCAAACGCTCCAAGTCTCTTGATTAATTTCTTGTATGAAAGAAGCAAACACTAGATGTTGAAATGAGGGATGAATCTTCACTGATCTCTTGCCTTCTTCCCCAAATTGATCCAACGAAATCGGTGTCGAGTTCCTATTTTGATGTATAACTAGGCATACGATGTCCACCAGTCAGCCGTTGATGTTAATGAGATAGCATCATAACATTTTCCTTATAACCATACATCTCTGGATGAATGATCTGTTTGACAAAAACATAAAAAGAGAAACGGGTTTCCCAAAAAATGGTGCTTGAACTACTTTAAAAGAAGTTTTTTTTCTCTTGATGTGTATTAGAATTAATAGTACACTTTATTAGGCCCATATTAGATTTAGGTTTCCTACGTTTTCTCTATATTCTCATGTAATCTCTTTTATCAATATTAAGGCAATACAATGTAATCTTTCGTCTATTACGCTTGTCCCCCAACTCTGTTTATAATGTGGTATCATTTTCACAAGTACACGCCCAACCAAGTAGTTTGCGTAATTGGACCAAGTTACATGCATAATCGACAAAACATATCAAATATTCGTTGGTGATGGTCGATCTCTTAATCTCCCAATCTTCGGATTCTTTAACCTTGAAAGATGGCTTCCTTGTCTTTTGAATTCCTTGTCAAATTCTTGAATTTACAATACTTCGGTGTTTTATTTTTTAGAGATACTTCAAGGTGAAATAATCGGTATACGCAACTGTCTTTGGCAAAACACGTAATTGCTTAAACATATCAAATAGCAAACACTACTTGTTTTTAGTGGTAGTGTAATTTTCTTGAGCTCTGGTTAAGGTTTACGTTGCATAGTTTACAGGTTGGATAAACTACTTGTTGTCTGTTCGATCTATTAATTTTTATTAAATTTCTTATTCTATGTAAGTTCGTTCAGTGCAATAGAGTGATAGTGTGGTGACAATAGTGACAAATGAAAATAATGAATAGTTACCAACACGAACAATCACCAGGTGAAGGATATATAGACTATCGGTAGCTAAATGGTAGGCTAAAGAAAGACCATAATTATGCCTTTTAATCAATCAAATATTGGATAATGTATTAGGAACTGAATTATATTGTGTTTCTTTCATGGTTTCATGGGTTATATTAAAATCTCGATAGCCCTCGATAATGAAGAGATGATGGCTTTGCTTGTCCTTTGCGTATCAGTAGATGTGATTTAGGTTGCGTAATGCTCTATCCACCTTCTAATGTTGTATCTTTGCCTTTTCAACCGAAAAAGATGTTTTTCCAATTTAAAGTTTCTTATATTTCTATCTAATATTAAACTACTAAAAATGCCATTTCATGGTGCTCGGATACATTGGTCTAGACCATGATGTATCAGTATGGAGGTCGACAACACTAAAATTTATAATTTTGTAGGTTCCTGTCCCTACATCCATGTCAATTAAAAGGTTTGTTAATCCAGGCAGTTGTTTCGCTTTTTTTTCCGAGTTCATTTACGATTTAACACATGTTATGCGGTAAATGATAGATTTTGTAGAAGACACACTTTTTATCTTTTCAAATGAACGTCTCAGTGCCGAACTTTTTGTGGAAAAAACTTCAACTTGAAGCTTTTTTTTAGTCTATCGTAATGTGTGGTGAAAGCGCGATTATGTAGTTAGACTGTTAGAGCAAGTAAGCAAAGTGATTACTGCTCTGTTGACCTAAAAATCCTCCACTGCATAATCAGTTCAAAACACATTAGTTCAATAGCTTACTCAAATTATAGGTGCATGTGGAGTTTTCTCTCTTGGAACCTGATATCATTTAGAAATTTATTTTTAAAGATAAACGACATACTTTTCTATAAGTTGTCATTAAAGGGTATATTTGTTAAAATTTCTTAATCAATTGAACATCCTTTTAATCTTTTTTTTTTTTTGGGGGGGGGGCTCTAGAGATGTGAAAGTATCTCGAGAACCCATCAAATAAGTAGAACTCAAATCCCGATAACCTTTCCCACCTTTGATTCATGTAAAGCATATGAAATGGAATTTCTTAGCTGCTTAGTTAAGGTTTTGACAATAAAACCCTCACCTGGTTGACCTTCATCGGGTATCAATTCATTTTTTTTCATCTGTCATCTACCCTTTCTAAGGCGTTAACTTGCACTGGACTGGCCCATGGCTAATCGAAATTTGGGTCTAGGTTGGAAAGTCTAGCAGAAAGAAGAATACGAAAGAGAATCATGTACTGTTTTCTCTCCATATCATTGAGGATGTTGACGTTTTCTAGATTACATGCAAACGGCTGGTTTTGTGGAAAATATTTCTATATAGAACTCATGCGAGTCAAAAGTGGGGGCGGCGCAAAAAAGAAATAAGTTGAAGGACCTTTGGGTAAATTAGAGTTCTGGAAGTGACGGAAGTTATCTTTTGTTTAATATATACGTATTAGAGTTTCATTAGGATTAGGATTCGTTGTTAATGAAGTCTGGTGGGTATTTATATTCACGCAGATTATCAATTTAGGGTTAGAGAGTTATTTGCAGTCATTAGACTAGGGAGAAACCTGCTTCTCAAAGCGCAGGAGGTCTGTCTTGTTATTTACTTTGGTTCTTTTTATCTAAAATCGAGTATAAGCCAATTTGATTCATATCAAAAACTTTTTTTTTTCTACAAGCACATTTTCTCTCTGCAATCAACTCTTAGTAGTTCTGTGTATATATATTACATTTGTAAATTCTCTTTTAGTATTGCTTGCATCTTCTTATTTCTTTCAGTTAAACGGATTCTATGGGTTGCTCAGGGTTGTTTTGGTATTTAGCAAGTCAAAGTCGAGACAATGTCTTTTTACTAGCACATACCATGACAAAAGAAGCCCTAGATGTGAACATAACATGAAATTTACTAACTGACTGAATTTGATGTTACCTTGATTTACTATTCGTGAATAGTTAATGCACAAAATTAAAGTAAATGTTGCAAGCACCTTATTTTCTTTTCTGCTGGAGCAACTGCATTATTTATAATCTCCGTCACTTTTACCAAGTATGCAGTGACTGCAAAAACTTTAGACCTTTGCAGAAAGAGTTGATTTTTTGATATTGTCTTTTCACTCTTATCATTAATATACTAACACGCAGATACACACCGTTGGAGTGGGAGCTGCTATAGGTCATGCATGTCTCTTACTTGCTGCAGGGGCCAAGGGAAAAAGATTTATGATGCCACATGCTAAGGGTACGGAGATAAGTTTCTATATACCTTTCCCATTTTTTTTTGTGAATATCAACTAATCATAAGTGTTATTTTCTCTTTTAGCTATGATACAGCAACCCCGTATTCCATCATCTGGATTAATGACAGGCAGTGATGTTCTCATACGTGCAAAGGAGGTTTGTGTTAACTCTTGTACTGTGCTCATCACATTTTGAACCAACAGGATCTCTAGTATAATGTGCTAACTTATTTTAACTTTTTGTTTTGAACTGGTTGAACATTTCTGTTTTGATCTTTTGGAGTACCCATGTGGAGATCTTAGGTATTCAGTGACATTATGCATTTGCAGAAGAAAAGTATTCTATACATTCTGTAAATTCACCTCCAACTTTCTGTAAATTCCGCCACCCCCAAATGTGTACCTAGTGAGGCTTGCACCCTTGACCTCTTGTTAAGAGGTCAAGTGCCTTACCACTAGGCCATTTGGTGGTGGTTAAAGAAAATCATTTTGAATGATTTCATAAGCATGTTCATTTCTGAAGTAAAGGTTTGATGTGGCATTATGGATGGGCTAGGTAATGGGCCAAAACGACTTCTGGCTGAAACAAATCACTTTTTGGTATAGGCGAAAATGGCCCTGACTCGGGTTGACCAACAAACACTTTTTTTATATAATTTTTGTATTTTTTTGTAAATGGTAGGTGTTAATCATGATCATAAAAACAGTATGATAAGATTAAAAATATTTATCTTCGAATAATGGAGGTAGTATCCATAAAAATGAACTTTGGATGATTTCTGACCCATCTGTCTTGATCCAGCTTTAGCTAACTTTTGTGTTGGACTATTTTTTAAGAACACAAATACACAACCCAAATTGACCTATTTGTAAAGAGCTAAATGATACTTTTTGTCAAATCCTATTCTATTAGTAAATATATCCCCCATTACATCTTATGTGAAAGCTGTTAAAGATATTTCAAGTCTACGTACTTGAATCGTCTTTTAACTAAGAGTTTACTCTATAAAACGCCTTGTAAAAGAATGTCTTCACAGTTTCTAATCTTATTGGTTCCTAGTGTCACTCATAACTAAGCCTCCATGTGCTATATCTTTTGAAATTGCTATCACCTAAATAGTCTGTCTGTATGATTACCCAGAGGCCTCCACCCTAACAATTTTGGTTAGCATATTTTCTTACTATCTGTTGGACTAATATGATTTTATCTTCTCGTCTTTTAAACTCAACATGCATCATTTCGGGCACATATGTTGTGATATACGCGTCGTTCCCTCTTTTTTTTTTCTTTTTACCCAGTACCATTTGTTAGAGGCGACAATTTAGTTGTGCTTCATCTCAAACACGTCTGGTTCAAATATTATATTCTTATTTAAATAATTGGCTTAAGGCAGTGTTGTAAAAAGTGGCCAGGCGGCCGCCAGCCGCCTTGATTTTACACTATGCGGCCAAAAAAGCGGTCAACACGGTGGTCAACAGTGGTCACCGCCGGTCAGCAGCGGTTAACACGGTTTTTAAAATTCAAATTAGGTTTTTTCTTTCAATTGGCCGGATCTTGTTTTTAAATAGTGTTGAAGATGAGAAAGATGAAAGATGAGAAAGATGAGAAGAGAAGATGAGAGACATGAGATGGTGGCTAGAAAAGAAAAAGAAATATGAGACTATACCTTAAAAAACCTTAAGTTAACTAAGTGAAAGCCTTAATTTACCGGGGAAACACCCAAAAAAAAGCCCTAATTTACATTTAAAGCCCAACATTCAATCTTTTTTAGACATACTTAGTTATTCATGCAAATATTTATCAATATACATATAATTTTAAAATGTACATATATAAAAGTCCAATCCGTCTAGGCCCCCCTGCCTCGGCCGATTACTAGCTAAGCGGTGATCGACCACCTGGACTAGCGCCTAGCGCTTTTTGCAACCATGCTTATAGGTCAAACGTATTGAACTGGCTAAAAGTTGTTTGAAGTTTATATATAACCTTCTAAATCACTATATTAAAAGCTTTAGTTTATATATAGGCCTGTTTGAATCGTCACCCAACCAGCCAACCCTGGAGTATATGAATCGTCACCCTTCTAAATCACTATATTAAAAGCTTTAGTTTATATATAGGCCTGTTTGAATCGCCACCCAACCAGCCAACCCTGTCCATCTAGCTACCTCTAGCCTGGGATATCCTATGGAGTATTTCACATAGTAGTTGGCGAAACATGATATTGTATCCTCTAAGTGAAGACTACTAGTACTAGGTCACAGAAATGGTTGGTAATGGCTAATGTGGCAGATTGGATGGGTCGAGAAATTATGTGATGGGGTCAAAAGCAGGTGATTTATGGTACCGGTTGAACATGTCGGATTGGAATGACCAAGAACATCGTGTCCAATGTTCAATTTCAGTTGTCAATATGATTTTAAGCATTAAAATACAATTTCAGAGATTTTCGAGCTGCTTGACAGCTAATCTTGTTGATTTTACCTCTGCTATGTTAAGAGATGAAACATAATCCGAATTGACCCATTCATAACCAAGTGGGCTTAAATTGCCATTTATAGCTAGTTAGTTACTTTCTAAATTAAGTCGGTACTTTGAAAGGTATGCTTATATCTTTCTAATTTGGGATCTTCTGACAAAGTGATATCATTCACAGGTAATCATTAACAAGGACACACTTGTTGGCCTCTTGTCAAAGCACACCGAAAATGTGAGTAATTATTCTACTTGCTCTTTCTTTTTCTTTTTAATTTCTGTATGAGACTCATTGGATGAATAATGTTTTGATCAGTCGGTGGAGACTGTAACACAAGCGATGAGAAGACCTTTTTATATGGATTCCACTAAAGCTAAAGAGTTTGGTGTAATTGATAAGGTACACACACACCCATAATATGGGTCATCTCCTAATTGCAGACCCATTTATTGTGCTGTGTGTAATGTGTTTTGTTTGGTGTTTAGATACTTTGGCGTGGCCAGGAAAAGATCATGGCAGATGCTGCCCCACCAGAGGCATGGGACAAGAATGCCGGGATTAAATCTCTTGATGCAATGTAGCATCTTTTCGCAAGTCGCTTATACTCTAGGTAAATCCCTTGCTCGCCTTGGCTTTTCTGCGTTCTCCGGTTTTGAGAGAACAAAAAAGTAGGGCTGATATATTTGTTTGTGTATTCTCGAGTAAGAGGGAAACTAATAGGAAGCTAACGGTTTTACAAGTATACCCTTAAAATGTAAAGTCAGTTAGTTTAAAGTCAGTTAGTTCGGTTTCTACTTTTATAATGACTAAAACCGAACTACAACCACACTTGCGGCTTCTATAAAAGTAGAAACCGAATCACACCACATTTAGCGGTTTCGGTTGTGCGGATTTTGCGGGGTTTTTCGGTTTTAACCGCACCATCACTTTTGACTTATATATTTAAGGGGCAATTTCATATATCCCCTATTTTTAGTTGGAAAATTCAAAAATACCCAAACATGCATTAAAAACATTGTACATTATGCATTCAATACTTGCACTTTGGGTATATATGAAATTAATTACTCCCTCCGTCCCACATTAAGTGTCCACTTGACTTTTTCAAAGTCTTTTTTCTTCAACTTTGACCTTAATGATTTCTTCTTATGTTATATGATACTTGATGCAAGATATATGAATGGATAGAGTTTTGAATATATTTTTCGTTGGTAGAATTTTCGTTCAATATTATATAACACAAACAAAAATATTTATGGTCAAAGTTGAGGAAAAAAGACTTAAAAGATTCCATTGTGGACACTTAATATGGGACGGAGGGAGTATAAAAGTAGGGTGATATATGAAATTCCCTCTATATTTAATGTGGGTTTTTGCGGTTTTCAATTTACAATGTGGGTTTTTTCGGTTATAACAATGCATATATTTTAATGTAAACACACATCACTTATGACTTATAAGAATATTAACGATAATATGCACAAGAAGCCTTATAACACACTTAAATAATCAATGTGCCGTTTTTCGGTTTTAAATAATCAATCTGCGGTGCGGTGCGGGTTTTGTGGTTTGGTTGTACGGGTAAAACCGAAACCGCATCGCATTTTGCGGTTTTTCTTTTTTCTTAAAACCGATCCACCGGTTTTTGTGGTTCGGTTTTTGCGGTGTGCGGTGCGGTTTCTGCTCACCCCTACATAAATACAACCTCATAACTTTCATAATTTATATAAACTTTTATCATTAAGTTTTCTTTTATTTTCTTTTTGTAATTACATTTAAAATATAAATAATATTTTATATTAAAGAAGTGGATTAGTGTTGGGTTAATCCGACTCGACCTGAATCTGCTTGACCCATTTACCCTACATGCATCCTGTATGCCCATGTACTTTTTGCCAACTATTACTGGACAAACAGAGTCAGGTTTTAATTATGCAAGCTGAACGCTTGACTGTCCAGTTTGCATATGTTTCTTGTCCCAGAATGAGCATCCCATCTAGTACAGGGCACCACATTGTCTTTAAGTTCACTATTTCATTCCATGTGACAAGGATTTCTATCAATATTGGCATCTTAACAAACAACCTATCTATATAGCATGTTTGATTATCTTTTTGATATCTTTGGAATTGATATCTCATCGCGTTTTCAGTGCAGGATTGCCAATTCATAACTTGGAAGATAGCATGTGAAAAAACAGAGATCAAATATTGAAGTTGCATCTTTTGAAAGTGTATTAGCGTTGGATGTATGTAACAGAACTACTCCATTTAGATAGATGTACTCATCAAGCCTCGACTTCGAACTCCTAAGCTGGTTTTAGAAATTTTATAGGATACTAGTTATAAGACCCGTGCACGCATGGGGTTTTAACAAAAGTCAAAATTGATGGATATCAATGTATTTTTATTAAAAATAGTATTATTTTTTTTTAGATGTATCTTTAGTTAAACTTAAAAGTGGAAGACAATGACTACTTATAGTGAGTCGTTGCATTGTAACGTCGTGTAAAAGTTATTATTAAAAAGTTGGTGCAACCATATGTGAGAAGTCTCGATGCAAAATTAACAAGAATAAAATTTACATGAATTAGCTTATATGTACAATTTTACGTAACTATTTGCATATGACAGATCCCGGAATTGGATTTTGATGTTTTTTTTTTTTTGAAATATATAGAAACAAAGTGTATCAAGTACATATATAATAATGTAGTATGATGTACGTATATATGACTATTTTATAACACAATTATAAGACCCGTGTCATATATACTATACATGTTAATTATGGGTTTAGGTTAAAGAAAATATATTGATAATTGTTGTGATAAAGAATGTTGTACTGTTCATTTTGTAATGTGTCCAAAACCAGTCCCCCATCATTACGACGTTGGAGTTTGAATGAGTTGTGATGGTTGCACATATATCAAATCACACCAACACATTCAACTAATGCAATCTCATATAACTTACCGACAATTATATAAGTTTGAAAAACTCACCACAATCTTGTTAACAACCAAGAAAGATACTAATATCGATCGAGACTCCGTCATATAATTTGAACCAAAAAAGATACTAGACGGCTAATTTATATAATCACTTTCCATGATAATTATCTACCTAACTGTTTTCTTCTACTACAAAAGCTAAATCCAACTAAAAGCTACACCCCTTTTATAGATCAGATATAGAAATTTCTTCTTTACAACTACTACTACTCGGATATAGCAAAACTCATTTTTACTTTTTTAATTATCATTGTTGGAGTAGTCGCAACAACAATAGACGCACATCCAATCACTATCTTCACGGCCAGTTTTGTTAAACGACTTATTATCCTAGTATATCGATCCAGATTCTTTAAGTTTGTGGTATTTCTTTAGCTTCAGTATCAAGCATGTAAATGTTCAAAAATAGTTGCCAATGCTATAGTTTAGAATGTATGACCTGTGGTTCTTGACAAACCTTTCATCTTTGAATATATTATTCATAAAACATAACCATCAACGTAAACATAAACATAAATAAAACTATATGTCTATTGAAGAATCATGATACGCATTAGATTTGTCCATAAACGAATAGAAGTTGCCTTGTTTAACTTTCCAAACCAAATGTACCCATTTTCTTGGTCTACAAAGATTTTGATTAGAACATGCATACACAACACCATTTCGGTATGATTCTTTTGGGTCAGGGACACATGAAAAGCCCTGAAAAACTAACTTTAGACATGCATATTTACAAAAAAAGAAAATAACCCACCTTAAACATACGGCCCCAATTGCTCAACACACTCTATAACCAACTGCTGATATCCGAGCACTTTTCTGCTCTTCATGATTCGCTTAATTGAAGCATCAATTGCATACCGCCTATCCTTGTCAACATCCTCAATTACCTTTTTCTTCTCATCCACAAGAGTTACTAAATAATATAAGAAAAGAAACTTGCATTAGATTATGAATAAATAATACGAATATATCATACATTGTAACGCCCCGACCCAGAAGGGTAGAAGTATTACAAATATGGTGTGACATCAAAAGCATACATAATCATAACACAA
>BQNB010128325.1:0-15952 GCA_026074375.1 Tanacetum coccineum | reverse complement strand
GTTGGACCCGAGCACGACAGACTGCCTTGGATGCCACCATCACCAGACTACATACCTGGCCCTGAGGAGCCATAGTCACCACCTCCACTAGACTTTGTTCCAGAGCCGATATATCTTAAGTTCATGCCATAGGAGGATGAGGTGTTTCTAGCTGAGGAGCAGCCACTGCCTGCTGCTGCCTTACCTACTGCTCTGTCACCAGATTATGTTCCGAAGTCCGATCCTGAGGAGGATCCAGAGGAGGATGACTACGAGGACCCTAAGGAGGATCCTGCCAATTATCCTACTGATGGAGGAGATGAGGGTGATGATGAGGATGAGTTATTAGAGGATGATGAGGATGACGATGTTGACATTGAGGCTGATGATGAGGAGGAGGAGGAGAAGCACCCAGCTCCTGTCGACTCTGCAGTTGTTGCTTTACTAGCTGTTGATCAGGCCCCATCTGCAGAGGAGACAGAGCCGTTCGAGACCGATGAGTCTGCGACCACGTCATCACCACACCCTGCATATCGTGTAACAGCTAGGATTTCTATTCCAGCTCCAGTACCTACACCAGCTTGGTCTGATTCAAAGATTGCCAGACTTCTCGCTATATCTACTCCACCATCATCACCACTCTCCCCATAGTCATCACCACTGCCCCAGATTCCTTCTCCACTACTACCCCCGATACCATCTCCATTACTACCACTATCACCACCCTTACCTGTGTCATCTACACCAACTGCTAGTCCTATTCGTTTGTTGGGCTATCAAGCTGTGATGATCCGGCTAAGAGCTGAGGCCCCATCTACTTCACATTCACTACTATTACCATCTACCTACCATCTGACACCACCATCAGGAACACCATCACCCTTACCCATACCAGCTCCTACATCATCACCACCGTTGCTACTACCCTCTACTAGCCGTAGAGAGGACATGCCCAAGGTTTGTTTACCACCTCAAAAGAGGTTATGTTTTGCTTTTGGTCCTAGGTACGAGGTCAGAGAGAGCTCATCTGTTGCTGCTGCTAGACCGACTAGAGGTCTTAGGATAGACTATGGTTTTGTTGCCACTATGGATAGGGAGATCAGGCGTGATCCAGAGAGAGACGTTGGATATAGGATCACCGACTCTTGAGATGAGATAGTTAAGACCTTGCAGGGGGCACCAGTTAGTACTGACACAGAGTTGGATCAACATATGATAGAGTTTGAGACTAGGGTTAGGCAAGACACAGATGAGATCTATACGAGGTTGGATGATGAGCAGTTTTAGTGATAGCCGATGGCTGGTCAGTTCAACATACTATATAGGGATAGGCGTGCGCATGCACGTACTGCTAGACTCATAGAGACCGAGGCTAGGATGTCTCGAGAGGCTTGGGGATGATCCATGGACGCTCGAGACCTGGCGCGTGTAGAGGTTATGTCGCTACGTACCACAGTGTTAGCTTAGCAGTCAGAGATTAGAGAGTTACATTCAGCGGATCGTAAAAGACAGATAGCGATTACAGAGATGCTGGTGGCGGACCGCCGAAGACAGGGATAGTTCGTTGAGGCACTAAAACTGCTGAAGAGGCTTTAGACCCAGATGATAGAGTTTGAGAGGCAGCAGGGACCCGCTAAGGGTCCGGCACAGCCAGAGCTACCGGAGGAGGCCGGTAGCAGTTCATAGATTTGGTTATGTTGTAGCTATGTTGTATTAGCCTACTAAGTATTACGGGTTCAATCCCGGCTAGTAAGGCTTTAGGTTGTTATGTTTATTTTGTAACCTAATCATTGTGAACATTTTGTATCTGAACCAATAATGTATCTTTTCCAATTATATATGGAATGGTGGTATTATGTCATGTCTGGAATTGAATTTGTTATGAATGAATGTCGATTTGGTTATATTATTGTTGATTACAATTCATTTGTATATTTCACTATGTGATGTGATCTCACTTTATTTATCATGCATATGTCATGTCATGGTTATGATTCTATGAAATCTAACAGGTATTTATATTTTCTTTTGATTGAAAAATTGGCACCAAAATGAACCACCAGATCAACAACAGTCCCAGAAACAACCAACACCATATCTGTCACTAATGCCCAACTGCAGGCAATGATTAACCAAGGCGTTACTGCCACTTTGGTAGCACGTGATACAAATAGAAATGGCAATGACAGCCATACTTCTGGAACGGGTGTTGGAAGGACAGAAAGAATACTCATGAATGTACTTACACTGACTTTCTTAAATGTCAACCATTAAACTTCAAAGGCACGGAAGGAGTTTCCGGTCTTTCACAATGGTTTGAAAGAATGGACTCTGTTTTCCATATCAGTAACTGCATAGTTAAGAATCAAGTCAAGTTTGCTACTTGCACTCTCTATTCAGTTGCTTTAACATGGTGGAACACTCATGTCAAGACAGTTAGTCATGATGCCGCTTACGGTATGCCTTGAAAACACTTATGAAAATGATGACTGACAAATACTGTAGGAGTACGGCAAATGCCAACAATGCCAACAATCAGAGGGGCACCGGGTCGGGTCAAAGGCCTACTTTACGAGTATGGAGTTCAGGGACACTTAAAGAGGGAATGTCCCAAGCTGAAGAACAACAACAACCGGGGTAACCAAGTTAGAAGTGGCAATGCTCCAGCCAAGGTGTATACGGTAAGGCATGTGGGGACCAACCCAGACTCAAATGTCATTACGGGTACGTTCCTTCTCAACAACTGCTATGCTTCTATCTTATTTGATACTAGTGTCGATAGGAGTTTTGTGTCTATTGCATTTAGTTCCCAAATTTGATATCACACCGACTGCATTAGATCACTAGTATGACGTTAAACTAGCCGAGGGGAGAATAATTCAGTTGAACACTATCCTTAGGGGTTGTACATTAAATATCCTGAACCACCCATTCAACATAGACTTATGCCGAATACCTTGGTAGTTATTGACGCTTTAATTGGTATGGATTGGTTGGTAAAGTACCAAGCAATCATTGTGTGTGCCGAGAAGATCCATAACGATATCCCCCTGGGGAAAATGAAACTCTAATTGTTTCACAGGTTACGAAGCAACCAAGGACATGAGGCTCGTCTGCACATTATCTTGTACACCAAAACACAAGAATACATGCTAAAAGGACGTCGAGTATTTTTGGCAAACATTACTACAAAGGAGACAGAAGACAAATCAAAGGAGAAGCGACTTGAGGACGTACCAATCGTCCAGGATTTTCCTGATGTATTCCCTAAGGACTTGCCAGGTCTTCCTCCAACTCGACAAGTGGAATTTCAAATCGATTTGATACCTGGTGCTGCACCCGTAGCCTAGGCACCTTATCGATTGGCACTTTCGGAAATGAAAGAGTTGTCGGAGCAACTAAAAGAACTATCTGACAAAGGCTTTATAAGACCTAGTTCCTCACCCTGGGAAGCTCCGGTCTTGTTTGTCAAGAAGAAGGATGGATCGTTTCGAGTGTGCATCGACTATCGGGAATTGAATAAACTGACGGTGAAGAACCATTATCCGCTCCCAAGAATTGATGATTTATTTGATCAGCTTCAAGGGTCGAGTGTCTACTCGAAGATCGACCTAAGGTCGGGTTATCACCAACTGACGGTTCGAGAAGAATACATTCTGAAGACCGCTTTCAGAACCCATTATGGCCATTATGAATTTCAAGTTACGCCATTTGGTTTAACAAACGCACCTGCCGTATTCATGGACCTTATGAATCGGGTGTGCAAACCATATCTGGATAAATTTGTAATTGTCTTTATTGAGGATATTCTGATATATTCGAAGAACAAGTAAGAACACGAAGAGCACCTTAAGTTAATCTAGAGTTGCTTACGAAAAGAGGATTGCAATGCCAAATTATTCCCGATTGTGAATTATGAATTCCAAAAGTACAGTTCCTCGGACACAGTGATTGACAGCCAGGTATTCACGTGGACCCCGCCAAGATCGAATCCATTAAAGATTGGGCATCTCCTAAGGACCCCCCCCCCCCCCCCCCCCCCCACCGTCACCAAACAGGAGATTTTTTTAATTTTTAGGTCTTGTTGGGTATTATCGAAGATTCATCGAAGGATTTTTGAAGATTGCCAAACCAATGATCAAGCTCACTCAGAAGAAGGTCAAGTTTGAGTGGGGTGGCAAACAAGAAACAGCGTTCCAACTGTTGAAGCAGAAATATGTAGTGCACCAAATCTGTCTTTTACCTGAATGAAACGAAGAGTATTATGCAAACTGCGATGCTTCGATCAAAGTTTGGGCGCTGTGGTTTTGATGCAAAGAGAGATGGTGATTGCTTATGCATCACGCCAACTGAAAATTCACGAGAAGAACTATACGACTCATGATTTGGAACTTGGAGCGGTAGTGTTTTCTCTGAAACTCTGGAGACACTATTTGTACGAAACCAAGTGTGCGGTGTTCACGGATCACAAGAGTCTACAACACATTCTTAATCAAAAGGAGCTGAATATGATGCAGTGTCGTTGGTTAGAATTGCTTAGTGATTACGATTGCGTATTGTTATCACCTAGGAAACAAATGTAATCACTGACCCTTGAGCAGGAAGGAACGAGATCCACCATTAAGGGTTCGAGACTTAGTCATGACTATAGGTTTGAATCTCCCCAAACAAATTTTGGATGCTCAGACTGAAGCACGAAAACCAGAGAACATCAAGAACGAAGATGTTATGAGTAGGATGCTGTTAAAATTGCTAAGGATCCGAAGAAATAAGAAGGGAAAAGTTTGAACCCGTGCGGTGGAAATCTATGCTTCAATGTCGTAAGGAGTTGGTTACCATGATTTGGCGATTTAAGGCCTGTTGATCATGCACGAGACCCACAAGTCAAAATACTCTATCATCCCGTTCGGACAAGATGTCACAGGACATGAGACTATATTGTGGCCCAATAAGAAAGCCACATCGCAACCTATGTTAAGTAAATTCATGTCATGTGCCAGTACGACAGAACCATCAAAAGCCATCAGGATTAAGGTATAACCCGATATACCACAATGGAAGTGGGACAACATCACTATGGATTTTGTCACGAAGCTTCCTAAGTTGTCACAAGGCTACGACACCATTTGATGATTGTCGACCGACTCACTAAGTCCGCAATTTTTGTACCGATGAGGGAAACTGATCCTCTAGAGAATCTGGCAAGAATGTACCTAAAGGAAGTGGTCACGAGGCATGGATTCCTGTCTCAATTATTTGTGATCGTGACCCTATATTGGCATCAAATTCTGGAGATCCACTTTAGAAGGTTTTGGGTACTAACTTAGATATGAGTACTGCATATCATCCTCATACTGACAAACAAAGTGAGAGGACTATTCAAACCCTCGAGGATATGCTGTGTGCTTGTGCGATCGACTTTGGAAAGGGTTGGGTTAACCATTTGCCATTAGTCGAATTCTCGTATAACAATAGCTATCACGCTAGCATCAAGGCTGCACCATTTAAGCACTTTACTGTCGAAAGTACTCGTTATACACCAGTAGTTAGGCCGAGGTTGGACAAGTTGCAACTCACTGGTCTAGAATTAGTTCAAGAAACAACCAAGAAGATCTAACCAGATCAGCAAAGTATGCGAAGTCGCCCGTTACAGGCAAAATAGATACTACGATTTAAAGCATAAACCAATGAATTCCAAGTTTGGGTATAAAGTTATGCTTAAAGATCACCTGGAAAATGTCAATACGTTTATTGCAAACCGGGGGAAGTTGAACCTAGTACGTTTGTACCATTCAAGGTATTGGAAAAGGTTGGATCCGTTCCATACAAGCTTGAGCTTCTGGAAGAGCTGAGCAGGGTTCACAAACGTATCATGTATCCAACCTGAAAAAGTGCCATGCCGACGAACCATTAGCCGTTTCGTTGGATGGACTACATTTTGATGACAAGCTTCAATTCGTCGAGGAACCGGTCGAAATCATGGATCGTGAAGTCAAACAGTTGAGGCAAAGCCGTGTCCCAATTGTCAAGGTTCGATGGAACTCTAGGCGAGGCCCTGAGTTTACATGGGAACGCGAAGATCAATTCAGGAAGAAAT
This sequence comes from Tanacetum coccineum, assembly GCA_026074375.1. Classification (NCBI taxonomy): domain Eukaryota; kingdom Viridiplantae; phylum Streptophyta; class Magnoliopsida; order Asterales; family Asteraceae; genus Tanacetum; species Tanacetum coccineum. The sequence goes on along the minus strand of BQNB010128325.1, from coordinate 9,876 downwards.
ATCCACACCTCTTCACAAAGACCGCACCATCGTCAAGTGCAACATTTTAACCCTTGAGGACAAGGCTCACTTAATGGGGGGAGACTATAACACCCCGTGTTTTAGGGTCATTTACGACGTCAATAAATTCACTATGTATTTTTAGTATTGTACGCGTTTGCTTTAAATCGTAATCGTTAAGTTAAATCGCGTAAGCTAAAAATTATCGTTCAATGTAAACGGGCATCAAACAATTAAATGTTTAAATCAAACAAGTGTTAAGTAATTATTTTGAGGATAATTATTAACTTTATATATTTTATTTTTATTGGTTACGTAAATTGATAACGTTTTACGATAAAATACGTTTAGACATACCCGGAACCACAAAAACATTTCTACGCTTCAACAAATACCCAGGTTTATACCCAATACCCAAAGTTTATAAAACTTTACCCACACTTATATATTGGGACGCCCCATATATATAAATCAACCAAGACATACACAACTTGCAAGTATACACTTTAATTAATAACACTACACTTACATATTTACTTACACTTTCATTTAAATGCAAGTATACTTCCATTTTATTGCCTAGATATTTAGCCAACACAACCCTTGAATTCATGGGATGATCTACACTACAAGAGACATAAGAACACAAACATTAACTAGGGCATGTACAAATTCAAAGTTAGTAAGAAAAAGAGGCTCATGACTAGTGGTTTTGACCACTAGTCACCCCCTTTTCCCTCTTGATGTTTGCCGTCCAAACCAACCCCCCGGGACTTATAGTATTTGTTTTACCACTTGGCTAGTCCTTATACATATATATCACTCCTATACTTCAAGTGATAACACACAACACAAAACACTTAAGAAAAATCATCTTTTTCTCTCCCTTTTTCCTTAATAAGCCACGACAAACAACCCCTTTCCACAAGAAATTCATACAACTTATTTTACCACTTATACAAGTAACTAAGATCATATCTAAGGTGATACAAGAAGGTTTGGAAGCTTGGTTGGTTGATTAAGAAGGTTAATCAAAGGAAAAGAGAAATTAGGGTTTCATATTGATTAGGGTTTTCTAAGCTTGTAAGCTTTGGTTTTATATCTAAACAAGGGTTTAGATATTGTGGTCTACCATATTTCATCATCATAAGGTTATCTAAAAACTCTAATAACTTTACAAATATCATTTAATGTGTAAATTATGTTCTATAGCAAAATCCATTTATATACTTTTGAACATGTGAAATAAACTTTTGCTTGTAAGCATGATTTTGTACACTTATTCATATATTATGTGGTTGGTAATATTATAAAATAATGGAAATATAAGTATTGTATAATGTTGGTTTAAGTAGAAAAAGTATATACATAAACTAGTAAATCAAAAGTATACATAATGAAATTATGATCAAGTAGTGTTAAGGACTTGTTATCTTGGACTCATGGACACAATATGGACCTATGGACCTAATAATATGTAAGAGATATGGTATAAGGACTTGTGAAAGACTTGTGGTATTTTATCAAGTTGAAAAGTATATACAACAAGTTATAAAAATAAATATATATAAGTATTATAAAAGGGCTGTTATAATTCGAATTCCAAACAGTGGGTTTAACATTTTTATAAAATAGTACGTCTCATGACGATTCCAAAAAGGTAAGAAACTCGAAAAACGGATTAATAACGAGGAAGATACGTAGTTTACAAGTTATACGTTAATTAAACGCGTTATAAAAGAAATTAAAAAAATATATATATAATGTTTATTATTTTACTCAGATCACACATATTTTTAGGGTTCCAAAACAATAAGAATCGTAATTTTTCGATTAATAATGAAGGAGTAATGAATTACGCGAGTTTATATACTTAAATGTATAAAAATACTTTTATAAAACTATTTTTATAAAAGTTACTGTTCATCTCAGACATGAACATTTTGAAAACACCATTAATATGATAGAACTTTTAATAGGACGTGCTCAAACGAATCGCTAAAAACGGAGCTATAACGAATAAAATACGACATTTACGGGTTTTACGATAACTAAATCTATAAACTGTTATGAACAGTAAAAGTAATGTTCACCAATATGTCAAAAATATGAAAATGTAATATTTTGATAACTCGTCTTAATACGAAAGCGTGGACATAAGAAACGGGCTTAAAATGAAGAAATCGCGTCGTTTTTGCTATTGAGATATTTATAAACGTTTTAACTTTATAAATATAATTTCACAAACACGATTAGATGGTGATACTATATAGAATATAATGACATTAGTTTAATCAATGTGCTTAGACTAAATGACCGAGGTTTAATAGGTGCTTTCCGTCATTCCGTGTACGCATTTATCTGTTGTATTTGGATAATCAATTAACTCAAGGTGAGTTCATAGCCCCACGTTTTACATTTTAATTATTTACAAGTTTTGGGGTGAAGAAACCATATGCATGGATTTATAAATGGACGCAAGTGGACATTTTATATTACGATTACGTGTTTGCCTAAGTAGCGATAACCCTGTCTGAGCCCATTATCATGAACTGTCAATTACTAGGATTGTGAGCGCGAATGATATGAATAGATCTATTGGGATTGACATCCCCGTTCTGGTGATTAGCTATCACTGGACAAACGAACGTATACCATGTCGGACATAGGATGTTGCAAGTTAGAATATCAACACGGGCAATGTTGGCAATTTATAGTATTGCATGTTCCCCTACATGTCCGAGCTTCAGTAATCATGGGCTTATGGAAAACGAAATTACATTTGATGTTTTGCAATCTGTTGCATATATCATAGGGAAATCTTACGGTCCCTTACATTATACATTTTAAAACCTAATAATACACATCAACCATAAGATGACCGTTTTTAAGAATAAATTGTAGGTGGTCAATATAGCAACAGGTGCAAGGGATACATTGGTGATTTTATATTTTGGATGTCGCGTGCATGAAGATTTGGTTGCATTTCATTTTGGGATAATTGTTATGAACTAGTATCTTTGTATTTTGGAAACAAGAACAATTAAAGTTTCAGGGCTTTGTAACAAACGCGATTTGTTTATAAAACCAGATGTCATCAGTTTTAAACGACTTTTTAGCGTTCCTTATATTAATCTAGTTGTTATTGATCTATGAATAGCTCACCCCAACCATATTCCGCTGCGACCCAATTTGGGGGTGTTACATTTTGAACCAACTCCTAGTGATTTCCCTTGAGCTCCAAAATATCATCATCAACATCATCATACAATACCTATAAATATATAGCACCACAAGTTAGTTAGCATACAAAGCGTAAACGAAACGCTAATTGACACCTTAGAACAAGACATCAAACCTTGTGCCTCTTTTTGATACAGTCATAGGATTTCACAACTCCTTCATAATAACTACAGAAAAAGATGGTCATATTATTAAAACCATAACAATTCATGAATCTAAGCAAAGTGCTATGATACTTGCATCTCGTCTTTACGCCACCAAAATTTTATCCTATTCCCCACTAAATTCTCACCATGCTCAGCTGGTTGAGCCTGAATCAATATAGATATGTATAACTTACAATATACCAAAATTAATTACTCATACTAGGTAGTCTTTTCATCTTCAGATTAAATGCATAGAAGGTCCACCTTATGTATACTTGCATCTTTACAACGCGTTATACTTGCATCTTTACAACGCGTTACTGTCTACACACTCAAGTTTCCTCTTGCGAGTAGTTGCTATTAGTCAATATATTTAAAGAATCGATTTAATTTGTATAAGGCCTTTTTATTTTTTTACCAAATGGATGTCATTTGGCCTAAGCTCATAGTCTAGAATGCTCTCTTGTATCAATATAAATATATAAATATATATAAATATATATATATATATATATTTGGGTTGTTATCAATAATAAGCAAGCAAATCAATTATTCTAATATGGTATCAAGAGCAAAATCGATCCTCTCCTAATCTTTCTCCTAATTTCTCTCCATCACTCGATTCTCTTCTCGACTTCTTCTATCTCATAACAGGTTAAAAAAAACACGACAGAATCACAAGAAAAAGAAAAGTTCAATTCATCATACTACATATCATATTTGTTTGACTTTGTAGTGTGAAGAGAAAATAAAGAAAAGAAAAAGACGGCTGGTTGCTTTGTTGTCGCTCAAAAGAAAAAAAAATTATATATATAGATATATTATTTTGTTTTATTTTGGTGTAGTAATATGTTCAAGCATTCAATACATTAGTCTACGTTTAGACGTGGCGTTTTAAGCGCGGCTCCGTATGTGCTTCCCAGTGCTTTTAGTATTATAGCTAATCGAGATCCGACATGGAATATGGATACAGGTGCATCATCTCATCTTAATTCTCATACAAGTAATTTAAATACTGTTTATAATAAATGTTTATATCCATCTGTTTGTATTGGTGATAGTAAATCCATACCTGTTACCAACACAGGCCATAACATCTTACCTACCCTTAATCGTCCTTTACACTTACATAATGTTCTGGTCACCCCTAATATCATTAAAAATCTTATTTTGTTTGTCAATTCACTAGAGATAATAATTGTACAGTCGAATTCGATGCATTTAGTTTCTCAGTAAAGGATTTCTTAACCCGTCATATCCTCCTTAGATGTGATAGTTTGGGAGATCTTTACCCAGTTACATCGCCTTCCCCCACTCCTCATGCTTTGCTTTGTGTGAGTCCTAGTACGTGGCACCAACGCCTCGGGCATCCCGGTGAAGACGTACTACGTTCTCTTAAGTCTCGTCAGTATATTTCTTATAATAAAGATAAGTCCTCACATCTTTGTCATGCGTGCCAGCTTGGCAAACATGTGAGACTTCCATTTACCAGTTCAAATTCTATTGTTACTCGTTCTTTTGAGATTGTGCACTCTAATATTTGGACTTCTCCCATTGCTAGCTCCGGTGGTTTTAGATACTATGTGTTATTTCTTGATCATTATTTATGGATTTATCCTCTGTGTACTAAATCCGAAGTTTTTCAAAAATTCCTTCATTTTCGTTCTTATGTAAATAATCAGTTTAAGTGTGATATTGCGACTTTTCAGTGTGACCATAGGTGAGTTTGACAACACCAATATCCTTAACTTGTTTGCTCAAAATGGCATTCAATTCTGTTTTTCTTGCCTAAAAACGTCACAACCAATGGAAATCCCGGAGCGAATATCCCACTATTAATAAGACATTTCACACCCTTCTTTTCCAAGCTCACCTTCCACCCACTTTTTGGGTCGAGGCATTACATATGGCTGCCTACCTACTCAATCTCCAACCCTCATCTGCCATTCAAAATGCAATACTTTGTACTAAACTATTTAACAAACAACTGATTACTCACGATTGCATATCTTTGGTTGTCTTTGTTACCCACACTTTCATTCCCCTCATAAACTTACACCTCGTGCTACCCCTTTTATTTTCCTTGGATACCCGCTTATCATCGTGGGTATCAATGCCTTGACCTCTTCACTAACAAAATCATCATTTCTCGCCATGTAACCTTTGATGAACTCTAGTTTCTGTATGGCTCTATCACTCTATTACAACCTACATATTACACTTTTGTCGACCCTACTCCATCTCTAATACATCAACCTGTCATTCATAATACAACCCAACATCCTACGACTCCACATGCACCTATTACCCCTATGGTCTAATATAACCCAACTCCTAGCCTAACACCTAGCCTAATTTATAGCATCACACCAGCCTCGGCCCATCCAGACACTCTACCCCACCACAACACATCACAATCTACTACACAATCCATGACCCAACATAATTTTGCCCATACGACCCCTACTTCAGCAACTACACACACGATACCTAATCCTCCCACCGAGACTCACCCTATGGTCACACGTGCCCAAGTTGGCACCGTTAAGCCCAACCCTTATTTTCATGGTCATACTTCTTATATTTCTACTATTGCTAAGTCTCCCTCTATTGCGTTATCAGATGCAAATTGGCGAGATGCTATGTATGATGAATATAATGCTTTAATTAAAACAGTACTTAGGTTCTTGTTCCAAACCACCAAACGTTAATATGGTTTGGTCTATGTAGTTATTTCGACATAAATATCATGCCGATGGTTCACTAAGCAGGCATAAGGCTAGTTTGGTGGATAATGGGTGTAGTAAGCAGTTTGGTGTTGATTATGATGATACTTTTAGTCTTGTTGTTAAACCGGATACCATTCGTATGGTTCTCAGTCTTGCCTTGTCTCAGAATTGGCATATTTATCAGCTTGATGAAAAGAATGCATTTTTTAATGGCAACCTTTCTGAGACTGTGTATATGTATCAGCCACCAGGTTTTGTAGATTCTCAGTTTCCCCATCATGTGTGTCGATTGCAAATATCTTTATACGGATTAAAACAAGAACCTTGTGCTTGGTTTTAATGTTTTGCAAGTTATGCGTACAGGGTTGGTTTCTCGTCGATTCGTTGTGACTCGTCCTTGTTCATATATCAACATGGTTATGAGGTTGCATATTTATTGATTTATGTTGATGATATTGTACTGACGGCATCTTCTACGGATTTACTTCAACGTATTATCTCCTCTCTTCGTAAGGAGTTTGATATGACTGATTTAGGGGCGCTTAATTACTTCTTGGGGATTTCTGTTACACGTGACTCTACAGGCATGTTTCTGGCTCAAAAGAAATATGCTTTGTAGCTTTTGGACAGGGCTCATATGGCTAATTGTAATCCAACTCGGACGTCGGTTGACATGGAATCCAAACTTGGTTCTGACGGGGATCCTATTTCTACCCCTACTCTCTATCGCAGTCTTGTAGGTGGTTTTCAGTACCTTACATTTACTCATCCAGATATCTCTTATGCAGTGCAACAGGTTTTCCTTCATATACATGATCCTCGAGAGCCTTATTTGGCAGCTTTTAAGAGAGTTCTTTGATATGTTCGTGGCACATTAGACTTTGGGCTCCAACTTTATGCATCTATTACAGGTTCTCTTGTTGCATATACTGATGTTGATTGGACTGGTTGCCCTACTACCAGGCGGACTACATCGGGTTATTGTGTCTTCTTGGGAGATAATCTACTCTCCTGGTGAGCCAAATGGCAACATACTCTCTCTAGATCAAGTGTTGAAGCTGAGTATAGAGGTGTTGCTAATGTTGTTGCCGAAACTGCCTGGCTTCGTAATCTTCTCAGAGAGCTTCAAACACCATTATTATCTGCCACCCTTGTCTACTATGACAATGTTAGTGCTATATATATGACTGCTAATCCTATTCGGCACCAGCAGACCAAACATATTGAGATTGATATACACTTTGTTCATGATATGGTTGCTCTTGGCCAGGTTCGTGTTCTTCATGTACCATCTCGTTACCAGTATGCTGACATTTTAACCAAAGGACTACCGCCTACGCTTTTTGAAGAATTTCGTACCAGTTTGAGTGTTCGGCCATCTTTCGCTCAAACTACAGGGGCGTATTAGTCAATATATTTATAAGTATTAATTATTTTGTATTAGGCCATTAGTATGATTAGGCCTAAGCCTATAGTCTAGAATATTCTCTTGTATCCTATATATAGATTGGTTGTTATCAATAATAATCAAGCAAATCAATTATTCTAATAGACCATACCTAATAAACATTAGGTTTGTTGGGTACAGATATTGTGGCCGTGTTATGTGGGTAGATATGTTAGGAAGGCTCGTCTAAATTAGATATGTTGGTTCAATAACCGGTGTAAGGCCCTTTGTATTTAACGAGGTGGTAAGCCAGCGCTTCGCTACGAGATGATTAGTAGGCGTCATTTTGAGTTGGCTGAAGTGGGTCCGATGGTGAGTCGTTGTCGTTGCTATATTTCAGTGTTATTATGACGAACGGACCGATAACCTCAAAGGCTATTTTTGTAAATTGAAAATAAATTAGTTAACGGTCGTTAAGTAACGACCGATCCCAAGGACTATTTTCATAAATTAAAAAAAAAAAAAATAAACTAACGGTCTTTACTTAACAGTCGTTAGTGGGGGGAGGCGTATTTTGTAATTTTTTTTAAAATGAGGGTTGTTTTCGTATTTTTGTAAATTCTAAAAAATTTAAACTAACGGTCGTTACTTAACATTCGTTAGTGGATGGGAGGGGGTATTTTGTAAAATTTTAAAAAATGAAGGTAGTTTTCATAATTTGACACATAGTGCGAGGGGGTATTTCTTAAATTCCCGAGGGGCTATTTCGTAAATACCGGTGGGTTGCGGGTGGGTTTTCGGGTCAGATAGAACGGGTTGTGGGTCGGGTAAACGGGGCGGGTTGTGTGAGAGCGGTTTTCGGGTAGGACGGATGGGTACCGGGTCGGGTCGACCCGGTGTTTGGTGGGTTACAATCCTACTAATTGTATAGTACGAGGTGGTACACCCGCGCTTTGCTGTCGGGCGGTTGGCGGTCGTCTTTGTTGTGGATGTCGAATTTCGGTTTTAGAGTGATGGTGTATTTGTAAACCTGGGATTCAATCACAATGTCCAAGCATAAAAAGCAACCTACGCTATATGTAGACAAATGCAGTTACAAGAATGATAAAGAGCAACAATACGCGCGTTGCCACGGTTTGTCTGTATACGATAGTATTTAGAATTATAGTGTTAATACATAAGTGTAGAGTTAAATGTAAGACGGCAATACAATTAATACATTTTCTACATGAAGTAACTAAGGATTTTTTTCTTTCTGGATAACATTAAGTCCTTAAATGTTCTTATCAACTAAGACTCAACTAGATGCATCTCAAATATTGGTCTAGCCCCTATCATGAACGTCCCCCTCCTTCCTCATGACACGCGGTCAGGTACCGAGCTCCCGAACTTCTGGAAACCCGAAAACACTCGCATAAATCAAATGTCTACAGTTTTGGTGTACTCATCCTTGAAATGCTGACTGGAAAACAACCAATTCAATCTCTAGGAAGAGAAGACTTGGTGGATCTTCCGTGGTGGGTTCAGTCTGTGGTGCATGAAGAATAAGCTAATCTCCAATAACCCAAAAATAAGCTATATGGAAAAGCTTATTTGGAAATAAGCAAAAAGAGAAGGAGTAAAAGAATAAACATAAAAAATAAGCAAAAAGTAAATAAGCATTAATAAAAACCAACCTTAACCAAAAGCATATTCATTCATTAAAATAGGCCAATACAATAAGATCCAAGAAGCTTAAAAAGCTTTTACAATAAGCTAAAACTATACTACACTACTCCTAAAACTACCCTACACTACTATGTGAAAGATAAATCTACTCCTAATGAAATGAAATAGCTGGATCTGCTGCTCTTAAATAACCCAAACTACAGGGGTAATTTTGTCATTTCGCCCTCTAATAACCCTCTTTATTTTCATAATACAAGGGATGTTCTTCCTTTCCACAAATCACAGCTCGACACGTCACCCTTCTAGAAGCTCATTTTCTAAACCTCGTACTGCAATCATTGGCTCGGATCACGAGCCAATGATTGAACCTCGTACATGTCGCTGCCACCTGACATGCCTGCAACCTCGTACCTGCAATCATTAACCGTCAACGCTGCCGCTGTGTGGCGGCCTATGATTGGCTACCCGCCAATGACGTGGCAGACACGTGGATGCCACATGGCAGGTCAATGGGTCAACGGCAGTCAACGGCGAGTCAACCGCTGGTCAACGGTGGTCAACGATGTTCAACAGCGATTAACCACCGCCGGACCATCGGTCAACCACCACGGGTCAACGGTCGGGTCGGGTTGGGTCAACGGTCGGGTCGGGTTGCCACGTGGCACCACCTGAGTGGGCCACGTGGCATGTGAGTAATACACCC
>BQNB010128324.1:0-19298 GCA_026074375.1 Tanacetum coccineum | reverse complement strand
CTGGAGTAGACATGATGAATGAATGAATATGTATTATGAAGTGTGAAATATTTGTTGGATCTTAAGTGGATGTGATGTGATTGAATTTGTGGTCTTGTATGCAATTCACGTTCATGGGATTTTACACGTCTATGATTAAAACCGATAAGTGAATTAACGGGATTTTACAAAATCAATAGACAAACAGTGAATGAATAATCGATTGATGTTAATGTGTGTTTGTTGAATGATTAGTCCTTTTAAGTCCTTTGTTTGTTGTTTGATTTGATGTTTTGTTATGTTTAGACAATGATTAATAGATTCCCAAATTCGGTCAAATACCACCTGATGCGCGGATCGACCTTGAGACAAGGGTTTTCAATGGACAAAACGCAGTCTTCTTTAGACAAAACGCAGTGAAGAGCCTTAGGCAAAACGCAGTCAAATCTTGAGGCAAAACGCAATGAGCAAAACGCAACCTTGAGACAAAACGCAATGAGCAAAACGCAACCTTGAGACAAAACGCAATGAGCAAAACGCAACCTTGAGACAAAACGCAATGAGCAAAACGCAACCTTGAGGCAAAACGCAGTGAGCAAAACGCAAGATCTTCTAGGCAAAACGCAAGATTTGTTGCGATTTGGGCAGCATAACGTTGAGATTTACTTTGATAAAGGGTCTTCAGTAGGCAAAACGCAATGAGAGCAAAACGCAATGACCAAAACGCAATGAGAGCAAAACGCAATGACCAAAACGCAGTGAGAGCAAAACGCAATGACCAAAACGCAATCAAGAACACCCTTTCAGTTAGACAAAACGCAGCCAAGAAAAAAATCATCAACCATTCTTGAAAGCCACGAAATGATGTTAAAACCACCTAGTAATGATGCAAGGGATAGTTCTAAGCCCGAAAGTACAAATCTTTAACACATTTAACCACAAACAAAGATCAAACTTTGATTTTTTCTTGCTTTATTTTCGAACAAAAAAAATAAACAAACAAGCCACGAATTTGATCTTGTTTAGCCACAAGAATCATACACAAATCCACTGTAGCTCTGATGCCAATTGTAGGATCCCGATTATCACTTCCACTTCATATAACGAACCACGAATCGATCAAGAAAAGAGAAAGAGAGATGATTTCTAGAGAGAGAAACTAGTGAGAGAGTTGAGAGAGAATTAGAGATATTATTTAGAAATGAAAAAGTTATATCTTTCTTTTCCAAGTGGAAAAGATATATATATATATACCCCGACACATTAAGTGACGTTCGGGATATTTGACTAGGACTCGGGCTCGGGTTTTGCTTGGGATTAAACCCGAAACATATACAATATTAGATTAACTATCGAGCCCAATTCCCGATACATTTCTATTACAAAGTTAACTAATTGATTGACCGAGACTTAAATACATAATGAACGAACTTCATGTTCGACTCAATATTTTGAGGCTAACAGAAGTTAAACAATTTTATAAGCCATTGTCAAAACCTGAAGTTGGATTTTCAAAACCTAATTTTAGATCAAAAACTCCACCACCTAGAAGAGTCATCAATAATTATCCTCATCCTAAGACACCGCAACCAAAAAGAAACGTTGGTCGACAAAATCAACCTCGTGGCTTTCCTGTAACTTGGAACAATTTCCAACGTCAAAGTTACATGCCATGGGAAATGTATCTTCCATTCCCATATCCCAACCAATTACATCAAATGCAAGGGATGTTTAGCACTAACAACTTTGGACCCATAAGATATTAGGGACCAAATATTTAAGGTATTATCTTATATAAATAGATATGCCTTAAAGTCGACTTGGAACCCGATGAGTGGATAAAGGATAGTGGATACTCCAAACACATGACGGGTAACCAAAAGCTCTTCTCAAGCTACAAGGCATACAATGGAGGTAATTTCATTTTTGGTAGCAATCTTCACGATAACATCATTGGCAAAGGTACGATCTCGAATGACTCTCTCAAAATAGATAATGTAGAACATGTAGATAACTTAAGATTTAACTTTGTTGATCCCAATGAACAGATCTTTAAACTCCTTAGCTTGATTTAAGGTTTAGATGTATTGGATAAAACCAAGACAACTATGGTAGAATCTAAGATTGAGAATATCACAAACTATACAGAATCTAGTTTGTAATACTAAGAAGAACAATGAAACAGTAAAACAATCAAAGACAAACATTTTATCAACCTTTCAGCCTTAATATATTAAATACGAATACTCAAAAGTATTAGGGTTACAAGAACCTTGAAGCTATGACAATGACTCATTTTGGTACATTGAATTCTATACCTTAGGACCTCCTTTTATACACCAAGGAGTCCTACAAGGCTTACAATACTTTCCTAAGTTAACATGATCTTTTAAACAAATAACTTATACATATCTTTTACAAAAATAACTCAATACTTATCTTTGTAAGTATTCTTGTTCTCCAATCTTTTCTCTTGTCTTTATCCATTTGACAATATTAATCCTTCCAGCAGTTGTAACTGAGCACAAGCAGCATTAACTACTTAGAAGTTTACTCTAGCAGTACTAACATACACTAACAGTACTAACTTTAGTACTAGCAGTAGTAACTACTTCGTATATTTTCAGTCTTCATCTCTGAGCAGTCTTAGCTTCTACTAGCAGCATTAACTTTATACTAACAGTACTAATTATACTAACGGTAGTAACTAGCAGTAGTAACTTTATACTGCCAGTACTAACTACTTAGCATAATTTTCATTAGTATTACCAGCAGCACTAAGTTGTACTTAACAGCACTAATATATACCTGAGTAGTAGTAACTCTAAGAATCATCTTGAAGTCTTTTAAACCCAACAATCCTCCCCTAAACTTGATGTTCATTTTCTGAATCTTTAAGTTTCTTTATTAAAAAGTCTTCATCACTATCAAGAGGATGCATTCAAACACTTCATTGACCCTTTTCCTGCTTTGTCATGAGCTTGAGTAATTGATAGTACATCTCATTCCAATGATCAGCTTGAAGTTTCTTGTTGAGCATATTTGTGATTATTATTGGTGTGAGGGGATATCTCTTCTCAACTAACATAAAGATGTATAGATTTTTAAATCTCACAAAGTCCACTCCACAAGAATCAAACAGCTTCCAAACAGTCACTTTGTATCCCTGTAGACTCCTCCATACTTCACTCTTTATGTCAGGTTCAAACATTACTTTCAAATCACCCCAGAACACTCTTTCATAATCATCCTCTGGCCTTATATTCCCATGTTTAGCTTTAACTAACTTCCAGAGAGTCTCTAAATCTTCTCTATCAATGTTCTAAAGCATCTTAATCATTAATGAATACCTTTTTGAACTTCCATCTGCTCTTATCAAGTGATAGAATCCCTTTTGTCCTTCTTAAATAATCTTATATTCAACAATCATTGGAGGTTTGGTAGTTAGAGGTATAGCATCAATTGTTATTTCCTCTTTATCTTGAACTATCTCCATATGCTTTTTCATCTCAGCTTCATCATATTCTTCAACTTCTTCATGCTCATCTATCTCTTTATCATCCTTCATTCTTTGTCTTTTTGATGAAACTTAAGCCCTAGTTTACTAGACTTGAGTCAATAGGATACTATTAGCTTAATGCTTGTGCTTTATAATTTAAGCTATTTCAAAATGGATGTTAAAAATGCAATTCTGAATAGTTTTATCGAATGAGGAGGTATATTGGAAACAACCTCCAAGACTTCATTGACTTTTGAAAACCAGATCATGATTATAAACTTAAGATGATTAATATGGTCTTAAACAAGCACCCAAAGCTTGGTATGATAGATTAAAAGTTTTCCTTAATCAACAAGAATATAAATAGAGATGGTAGATAACACCCTTTTTACAAAGAAGAAAGTTCAATCTCATCATCCGTTCCAATATATGTCGATGACATTTATAATCGGCTCGACTTATCAAGACATGTGTATGAAATTTTTGCTAAATCAAGCATGACGAGTCGAGATAGCATGATGGGTGAACTTAACTTATTCCTTGGATTACAAATACAACAAATAGAAGATGGTATCTTATTTAATCAATCTAAATATATTAAAGAAATTCTTAAGAAATTTGGCTTAGAATAATCTAAACCAATGAAAACCCCCATGTCCTCCGATACTAAACTCACGAAAGACAAAGAGTGTGAGTCGTAGATAGTACCAAGTATTGATGCATGATAGTAGTTTATATGACAAATGGCAAGTAAGTGCCGATATCATGTTTAGTGTCTGCCTTTGTGCCCGCTTCCAAGAGGCTCCCAAAACCTCTCACCTTGAAGCGGTTAAGCGTATCTTCCGATACATTAAAGGCACTACGCACTTAGGATTATGGTATCCTAAGGGGACCAGCATAAAAACAGTAGTATATGCCGACTCTGATCATGCGGGAGATTATGTGGACCGAAAGAGCACTAGCGGTATTGTACATTCGAAGGAAGTGTTGTTTTGACACTTGGTTCTCGAAGAAACAAACCACTCTTGCTATATCCACTACCGAAGCCGAATACGTAAGCGCCGGAAAGGCATGTCAACAAGCACTATGGATGAAACAAGCTCTTATCGACTACGACGTTCAACTCGACGACGTCCCAATCATGTGCGATAATAAAGGCGCGATTTACCTTATCAAAAACCTGGTCAGACAACTCCTCGAACTAAAGAATAAGAAGTAAAAAAACAAACATATCGAAATTTGTCATCACTTTCTTCGTGATAATGTCCAGAAAGGACATATCTCAATCGAAAAAGTGTCGTCCGTCGACAACATCATCGACATTCTTACAAAACCCCTTAAACGTGAATCGTTTAACTATCTACGTCTTGGTTTAGGAATGATGGAACACATTCCATAAATCGTGTTAGTCCGATTCTCTTTCTTCTGTCTCAATTATAGTCCGCGTTCCATTTGGTGTCGTGACAATTTAACAACTTCATCCGAAGCTTGTTAAATATTTTTAATTCGTGAAATGCAAATTAATTAGTCACTCTTCCTCGTAAATTCGTGTCAAAATTTTAAAAGTCCAAAAATTCGTACTGAGGGCGGCCCCCATATCTCAGGCGGCCCCAAAGCTTATTTGGGCGGCCCCCTGATCGATATGGGACCGCCACCAGCAGACACCAAATATTCTCACTTTGTCAAAAATTTCCAAAACTCAAAAACAAACACCCCTCTTCCTTTTGCTGCAGCAACGAACACGACCAAACCAACCCAAAAACTCAAAATCAACCATTAAAACTTAAATTGAAGATAGAATCAACACATACAATCATTCCTAACATCATTAACATCATCAATTGTAAGTCATTTCATCTATTTTCTTTCAATTTGAGTCTAGGGTTCATGAATGAACAACCACAAAAATTTAAATGGGTTATTATTTATTTTTCTTTCAATTTTTTACAATTAGGATTACTAGGATATAATGTATAACTTATATGCTTCCCTTAGACATAGGATTTACATACACTAGTGAGTTAGTCAAAAGATTGATTTCGAACCAAAACCCCAATTTTATTTTCAAATCACTCACGTTAGGAACAAAATAAAATTTTTGTTATGCATTGTTAATACAACTTAAAAACGTTTTCAAACACATGCATAATGATCAAAATTAATATGTATTTTTTGACATGTTTGGATGAGCAAAATCAAATTAAGGAGCGTTTGGGTTAACTCTTAGGATTTTATTTTTAGGTCACGTTAATCGTTACTCGACATTTTTCACATTTAGGCACACACTAGAAACAATGTCCATAAAATGTTACAAGTAAATGATAATAAAATGTGACTTCAATACTTTCTTTCTAGGTAATCATGCCTCGCAAATCATCTGAAGACCATAAAAATACTAAGACACTAATATCCAATCAAATTTTTTCACATGAATACGTTCACACTATAAAAAGAAAGACTACAGAACCTGAAAGTCGCTACATTATGAGGGTCGGGTGTTTTTGATTACTTTGCGATCAACTATGTTTCGGCTATCTTTGTTTCATTTTCTTGAGTTTGAGTGTCTTCTTGAAATTAATGACCAAATTTTTCCTCGCTTCATACTTGAATTTTGTAGTCAATATCAAATAAACTATTTAGATGAAGCTCAAATGTTCATCGAATTTATGATTTAAAATCAATTCTTTTCTTACTCTCTTAAAGAATTTGCTCAAATTCTTGACATACCTTGTGAGGGTGCTTGCGTCTTTTCCGACAAGTGGTCACTTGACGAGTTGACATATAGTGTCCCTACGGATGATCCATATCAAACCAACCCTCCTTCTCCTGATGACAGTATATTCGAATTGATAGATAAGGTCAAGTCCGTCGCATCCGTCATGAGCAAGAAATTGATGTTTATGATCATCAAATTCTCACTCGTGAAATTATGCCAACCTTGAAGCCTTTGGAAGAAATTATCTGGGAAAATGTCTTCTGTCTGGGGGGTAAACGGGACCATGTTCTCGCGTGTCTTTGTTACATGCCCTATTGTGTTGCAAGATCCGAAAAGTTCAACGTAGCCTATTATATGGCAAAACGAATAGAGTGGGTCACTAAACAATCTAGGTTAATTCTACCCTATGGTATGCTATTAACCCGTTTGTTTAAATTCGTCATGAGTGAGAGTCCTGAGTTGTTAAATGAGTCGTATATCTTGTACGATCGTGTCATGAATCCTCTTACCACTCAACAAGAGCGAAAGACTAGAAAGGATCATGGCACGAGAAGAGGTCGTCACTCCACTTCTTCTTCCTCCGCCTTCGATCAACCATCCTCCTCTCATCTCAACGATGATGATAATGATAGGAATGACGAAGGGACCTCGCGTGCAAGCACTCCTTCCCCTACTCGTTTTGTTAATTCATTAACAAATGATGTTCCTCAAGTCTTTCAAAACCCACCTAACATTGACCCTGACATGGAACCATTTTACACCCGACAAACCAAAATCATCAACCGTCAAGTTCAGTTACGAGATGAGCATCGTGGTGGATTAAGGTCAATCGGGAAAGGCCTAAGAAACTTATGGAGAAACATGAAGAAGTGAGCAATTTGTAAAAATTGTTTTAATGACAATATTAATTATTTTTACTACTTTATTTGCTTAGTACTTAAACTTATGCTATTTAGTAGTAACTTAGTACGTAGTACGGGCAACATAACTTGCCTTGGATGATCATTTCCTTTTATATCATCCTAAACACTTGTTTGCATGCACCTTGATACAATATAGTTACTTATATTATCATGATTATCTCTTGTCAATATACCTATATTGCTTCATTAATAGAATTTAGGATATCAATTTTGTGAATTTGATTATTAAGAATAGTTAGATGATCCTTGTAAAAATAGGATTGACTGCAAAAGGGTGTCTTTAGGAAACCTTTTCTTGGACCCCCAAAAGGGGGGGGGGGTATTTTTTTTTTTTTTTTTTTAAAAACAAAAAAAATGAAAAACTGCTAGAAAAATTCTGCTCCTCAGAAAACTCCCCCCATAAATACTGGGCGGCCCCCTAATATATCTGGGACCGCCATATAATTATGGGACCGCCATCAGAGTCACGGAAATTTTACTGTGACTACCTGATTTTCTGTGCAGTTGACTATTCTCTTCTCTAGGCCCAGCTAAACTTCCTGCATTTTGCTAAACCACTTTTGGAATCTATCCTCTTAATCCTCATGCTTTGCCACTTCAATCCTATGCTTCCTAATTAAATAAGCCATCCTTCCTACTCTTCTTATCATCTTCATCTTCTTCAAACCCTTCTACCATGGATTCCACTCAAGCCTCTTCCTCCCATGGCTTTAAGAAAATCAAACTCACCATCATACCCCCAAAACAACTATTTGTTGATCTCATAAATGATGATGAAAACCTCACTACACCTTCTCCTACAACAACTTCTTCATCTCCAACTCCTCCAAATGCACCATCAAAAACTCCATCAACCAATCAAACCTCATCAAGCCAAGAGAACACATCTTCTTCTTTTCAATCAAAACTTCAAATTTCACCACCATCATCAAATGAACCAACTTCTCCTCAACCTTTGAACCCTTTGCTTGACAACATCTCGGATGTTCCTCCTAGACCTTCAAACCCTCAACCACTTCAAAGTTATCCTTCTTTGGATATCACTCTTTCTTTGTCACCAATCACTCCTCTTGATTACATTCTTGATACTCCATCACCACCTTCACCACAACCACAACCTCAACCACCTCTCATGGGTCATCCCATTTACTTCAACTATCATGACTATTATGGGTCAACTTGTCTTTGTTGTTTTCACAACCGTAATATTATCTTTTCTCTTAGGGATGAGATGAACCTAATGTTTGCTCACATTGAGTATCTTCTCACTTCTAACATGACTTCACTCTCTCCACCTCACCCTTAAAAACTAGGTCATATCACCTCATAATTGGTCACCCTAACCTATTTGCTCAAAGTCATCTCCTATAAATCAAGGATCATCTAGGATTTATGTTGTGTTTGTTTAGATTGTAGTGTAATTTATGAATGAATGTTTCTTTGTTAGACTTAGTTCTATTTTCCTTGCATGTAGTATGCTTCTTGTATGAGCTTATTAAGTAATGAAGAACTAACATTTATGAAATAACTTGTATGAATTGTTATAATCCTACTAGTTGGGAATATATTGTCTTGCACTTGTACCTCTAACTTTGTTTTGTAGCAAACAATTTTCGTAAGATCGATCCCTTGGTGCCCCAAAACGAGGGGGAGCATACATCAAGGGGGAGTCTTGATATCGTCGACTTCTTTCTTTCTACAATAATTCGACGATCATCCTTTTTGAATTCGTAAAAAAGGGTGAGAAATGGAATGAAACTCATTAATAACTTGAAACCTTTAATTTTTATACAAAATGAGTTTATATTTTGTCATCATCAAAAGGGGGAGATTGTTAATACAAATAATGTCTAAAAATGTTATTTATATTTTTCGACCTCTCAATGTTTTGATAATAACAAAATGTAAAAACGTTTACGATAAAAATAAACATTTACAAATTATTAATCGAAAAATTCCAATTCTAAGATTAGTAATCATTTAAGGTATTGACAAATAAATCATTAAGCATGATTAGTGATCAAGAAAATATTTTTTTTCTTAACCATCACATTTTTACAAAAGTATTTTCACAAAAATAAATATACAAAATACTTTCAAATTAAAAGAATAGTTTTATTTAAAACTTAAATTTGAAATTCAAAATTTCCCCCCAAAATGGAAGCTTCCATACCAGATACAACCTTCATCACAAAAAGACAAAAAAAGGAGCGAAGTCTACTAGGCGGCCCCCTTATAGGTCTGGCGGCCCCTAAATATATCTGGGACCGCTAGGACCGCCTGCAGACGACCGTTGGATTCGTTGGCTATAAATACTGCACTATTTCTGGCAGAAAAACACACCTTTTTGCACGAATTTTTCCAGTCTTCTTTCTTTCTCTAAAAATCGTCTTTCTCTCACTAAATCTCTTGTTCACTAACATTGTTTGATCTTGTTTCAAGTGATCTAATATCTTCTTCTCATATCTCCTCTCTATCAAGTGCAAGAGAAGAACATTCGTATTCGTCAAGAAATGAATTGTTATTTAGTGATCTCTCCTCTCTTCAGTATCAAATATCTATTGTAATTATCTTGTGTAATTGTGTGATTCGGATTGTGTGTAAATCCGATAGTGTAGATCTTGTGAGTGTATAATGTTTGTGAAGTGGTAGATTGGTTCTAGCTAAGATTAAGACTCGACATTTAGCTTAATGTCGAAAAATAACGTAAGCGACGTGTAAACGGTTTTCTCTGCCTGAAGGGAGCTTGTTGACAAGTGAAATCTCGAGTAGGATACTCGGGGAGTGGAGTAGGGCAAAGAAGAGCATCGTAGCCGAACCACTATAAATCTTGGTGTTGTAGTTTGATTGTTCCTTCTCTCATCTCTTTATATATTGTTATGATTGTTATTTAGTATTGGTTTAATTATTTACATTGTTGATTCATATTGTTGATTGGTAGAACATATAACTCAATCTAAGTATTTTGAAAGCAAACTTTTGAAACGTAAAACGAACCTGCAAACTATTCAACCCCCCCTTCTAGTTTCCACATCCCATGAGGCAAAAATGAGGGTCAAGAGTCAATGGGTCTTCATAATACAAGAGTTAATGCGTATGAAATATAGTGTATGCCTCATAATCTCCATAAACTAGGCAAGAAAGACGCATCAACTCGGCCTTCATCATCAATGAACAAAAAAACTATGTGCTAATTTTTTTTTAAAATTTAGGTAAAATCAGCACATAATCTAACAAAATATCTCATTTCTATCTCCCACCCCCCACTTAAGATGTACAATGCCCACATTATACAAATATAGACTTAAAAATAAAAAGGAGAGATAGAAATGATACGGATTTATATGAACTACCCGTTTACATAGATCAAAACGGGAATGACTAAACATCACTAGCTGGACAAGGTGGGAATAATACCACAATACAACATAATAAAGCTGATTTATAATTTTTTTTGATCAGCTAAAAACAAACTAATAAATTCTTGCTTGCATGCTCTTTATTCTTTATTTTCTTTTTTTTTGATGCAAGACAAGGATATAATAACAATACAGACACATATACATAAGCATCCCCCCACTTGAAATCAACTATCTTCAAAACTCGTTATTCATCAAATACCCTCTATCCTAACCCATGACTTTTACCAGTGAAACCAAAATAAACCAGCAACTCCCCGATCATGGACTAACAAAACTACAGGGTAGGCTAGGCGATTGGTGTAACGAAACATCATATATTGGGTTGCAAAATTGAAGGGAAAGGCTCAGCAGGTTGTACTAGGGGTATCTTGCACTAAAGATGAGTATAACAAAAGGGTTTAACAGGAGGATTGACTAATCAGTGTGAAAAGTCAATATACACAAACATAACATGAAATGGATGGGCAATTTGGGATTAATCCTAAAATTTGACTTTTATCACAGTTACACCGATTACACTAGGTGCAATGCTCATTTTGGTGGTCTCGAAAAGATATACTAGGCCAAGTTCTAAAGTCTACTACAGCCACTGACACACTCATTTTTATGAAATTTATGTATAAGGGGAAAACGGAAAGGCTTATCCTCACACAGTGGAATTATAAGGTAGGGTGTGCTCAGTAAAGTCTTAACTATTTAAGTGATGAAAAACATGTCAAAATTTTAGTAATGAAACATTTTTTAAATAAACTAGAAAAATAAAGGCAAGTATAATCAAATGGGTGTCTATTTCTAATCCTTTTCCCCCACTTGAGTCAAACTTAAGCATATAAAATTAAAATAAAAAGGGTTAGAAATAGAACAGATTACTTCCCTGGATTTGCTCGGAATGATGAAGAGACAGCATGCTCTAAGTCATGCTCCAAGTCTACTTCCTCGAGCAAAATCCACCATCGCAAATATCTCCACCATCCGCGTGAATAACATCCGACTAGTCCAGTTTGGAATGCTTTCTTGCAGCTTGATTAGCATCCTAGCACTACTCCATGTGCATTACATGTATAGCTGTAAGAAAGAATAATACCAAAAGCATAAACCCGGATAAAAGCACTATAGCACAAAATATTCAAAACAGTACATGAAACAAAATAAACCTAACTCACTTTCGTAGGAACCACAGTTGCATTTTGCATATGCAACAAGCCTTTTAAACCACTTGGTGGCCCAAGTGGACGAGTGAAGTCTCATGAGGGTTTCCAGAGAACATATCCACAAAGTACATTTACTAAATATACACGGTTTTGTAAAAATTTCAAACATTTAAGGATTTGCAAGAAGGAGTTACGGTGTAACCATCAAAGTTAGTTACACCGTAATTATGTGGTTTGTAAAAATTTGAAAAATTATTAGAACTAGTTACGGCGTAACCATTGCACAAATTAGGCCATAACATTATCAATTACGCCGTAACTATCAGAGTTACGGCTTAACTTGCTATATTTCAGCAACCAAAGTTACCACAAAAAACGAGTCGAGAGACCTGAATTCCATCCTTCTGCAAGATCAAGTAAGAAACATACAAAACCAACTAAATGCAGAAGGGAAATGAACTAAACTAAAAGGATAGGTCAGGTTGTCTCCCGATAAGCACTTTTCTTTTCACACCAGTCTTTAAGTTAGAGACTCAAGCCTCCCTCACAGGTTACTTGGACATCTTCAAACATGTCCAGTCCTCATGTCATCTTGGCTCTTTCACCAAGATCTCCTCAACCTGTTCATAATTGCTCAACCTGCACACTATCACAACCTGTGCATTAAATGTGTTATAACAATAAAACTGAGCAAAAGAAGAGAAGCACACATTAATGGTAAATACTTGACTCAGGAATAATACCACATGAATAAAAACATCAAGGTTGACAAGCTCAATATTTAGATACAGGCGATCTTAGATAGTATTTTTAAGGTTCAAGCAATGCCCAAACTATTTCTGGTGTCCTAGTACTTGTTACCAAAATACGCCGCAACAAGCACTACCAAGTTACACCGTAACCAAGTATGAGACGCATTTATTTTGTATTACACACAAACAAACACACAATTATACTGAAATAAGAGAGGAATGGAGGATCAAGCACTCTTAAACCTACAAACATAACACATATTTCAATCAAACAATCAAAAACTACAAAAAAACCGTTCCCCGACAATGGCGCCAAAAACTTGATGCGTGATTTAAGTTAAAAGAAACTATGTCAGGTTTTACATTTATAAAACCCTAACTACCTCGACTATTCCTACACACTAAAGAGCAGTGTACCCTATCATGTATAGTGTAGTGATTGGTAAGTACGGGTGTCGACCCAAAGAACTGGTTGCGTCTCTAATTTTTAATCAATTTATTTCTTCCTAAAGAAAGCATAAAGAAAGCATTTTTGAGTTTTGAGATTATTGTATGAATATAGGGTGGCAAGCCCTTACTGTCGAAAAGGGAATATCGCATAATGGCAAGGGGGCCGGGGGGGGGGGGGCACTAGGAAAGATGAACACATTTAATTATTATGATCTTAAGTGCAATGTCTAATCACAATCTTAAAGGAGGTCTAAATTCATTAGGTCCACTTTTGCAATTAAAAGCTAACCTATGTTTACTTAGTGGAATGGACTCGCAAGGAGAATTAACATATTCTCAGTCTACAGTTATTAAGGTTTCCAATTAATTTATGAGATACACTTAATTCTAATAGGTGATCTCCTATTAGCTCTTATTCTTGAAAAGATATTTAATGCTAAGGGCTCGCCTAATGGGTGTAGGTTGAACAATTATAAGTATTGGTCATCCTGCAGTCAAAAGCACGCCAGGGTCTTTGGGATCATATAGACCCTAACGCACTCAACCTCATATCAATACTTAGACAAGATCACAAGGATCAATAAGCGCACTACAATATACAGAAAGCGATAAAGACAACAAGATCATAATAATAATAATCAAAGAGATGATTAATAAATTAAATGGCGACGAACAATTAATAAAGCATAACAAATAATCATAACATCGACGATTATGTTGATAGATCAATAAGTCAAAATAACAGTATTAAATTGACCACAAAAGGTTGAAGTATAATTACAAAATGTGCTAAATTAGTGCTCTCGATCCCCTAGTCGAACGCCATGGCAAACCCCAAAGGGTTTGCCCTCTACATTGCTCGAAACCTTCTTTTCATCTCTGCTGTCGGCTAAACACACCAGGAATGGATTAATTTTAGGCTAATTTGCCCCTCTATTTATAGGTTTATGATTGGTTACGGCGTAACTGATGTGTTTGGTTACGCCGTAGCCATGCTGATGTATACTTTCCATGATGTAGTCTTAAAATTAGTTACGGCGTAACTGATGTGTTTGGTTACGCCGTAACCATGACTAGGATGAGTTATCTCCAACGTGGCTGGTTATGGCGTGATTGATATGTTTGGTTATGGCATAACGGATGTGGTTATGGCGTAACTGAAGTGTTTGGTTATTGCGTAACCCTGCAGCACAATTATAGTTATTGCAAACTTGTAACTCATCAGTTGTGATCCGACTTTAACCCAAAACATTAAAGTTGTAGATATCACTTTCGTCTTTCCATAGCCGCTTGAATCAACTTCAAAGGAGTTAATATGAAGAAGTTATGGTCAGAATACTAGAGCACATTTCTGGAACATTTCTTCAACTCGTCGGCTTCGTTTCTTCACATAATTCTTTCACGAACCTTTCATAATAACTCCAAATCATAAGTGAATAACTTCATATATATTTATTTAGTAGAAGCATCCATTATTCATGTCATTTCGCTCCAATGTCTTGTTTATCCTGTAAATGTAAATATGAATGTTAAAGCTGTATAAAACAAGGCAATAAACATGGGATTTTGATATGGAAAAGTATCAACTATTTGATGTTATCAATTTGTATTAATAATCTCTCCCTTTTTGATGATTACAAAATCTAAACTTATTATATGTAAAAATATATTTAAACAAGTGTTTAGTGAGTTTTATTCCATTTCTACCCTCTTTTTGTAAAATCAATGGCTTCGTGTCGATTGCGAAAATATTAATTAGAAGCGGAATAAAACTCCCCTTAATGTGTATTCCCCTCGTTAAGGGAACCAATGGGTAGCTATGGTGACTTTCTCAAAAACGAATAAGAATTACAGTGCAACATATATTTCTAACTACGAGCAACGTGACGAAAATAAATAAGAATGGCTAAAAAAATTAAGCCAAAATGAATATGCACTATTTTATCAACTACAATATATATCAATCACCCAACCAACCAACAAAACAATGCCATAAACTTAAAATTTTATTCATTAAAGATAAAATCAAGCCTTAAAGCATATGATAACAACCTTCAAAAATAAAAACTCCAAATATCCTAAGTGGTCTATAGAGCCATAGGATTTGCTTGCAAAAGGGTGGTGAGTTTTTATTTAAACAAGAAAACTAAACATATAATATGCTTAGTTTGCGGGTGGAGAGGTTGGTGGCAAAATGTTGGGTGGAGGTTTGTGGAGCAGCGTGCTCAATGTGAAGAACCATGTAAAAGTAGTTCATCCCTAACAAAAATATTAGTGTTGGCCGGTTTATGGAGACAACACAAGCAAGTTGCTTTGTGGACATCAAGAAGATTAAACAGGATTGGATGACCAAAATAGGTGGTGATGCCATTGGTGGTGGTGATGGAGGGTTGAAAGCAAAATCAAGTGAAGTTATTGGTGAGAGAGTAAGTGTGATTCCTATGGGTAGATGTTCATGTGTGGGTGGTAGATGAGATACTCTTAGAGGTGGTGAGTTGGGTGAGCTTAAGTAAGCATTAGTTAATGGAGAGGTTGGGTAAAATGGTGATGAGTTGAGCTTGGAAGCAATTGATGATGAGGATGTACCTTTAATGGATGGTGTTTTGGATGGTTCATTAGGTGCATTTGGTGAGAGAGGTTGTTGTTTTGGTAATGGAGTTTTAGCATCCTCTTGTGTAAGATCAAAGAACAATTTTCTTGGTGAAATGATTATGATTTTTGGTTTCTTGGAAGCTCTTAAGTTTGAGGTTTGAGAAGATGCCATGGAAGTATTTGAGGTTGAAGATGAGTGCAGATGATGATAATTTGAAATTGAGGATTGGTAACCATTTTATTAAGAGAAAATGGTTCAAGAATGGTATGGGTTAGTATTTAAGTTGCCAATTCCAAAGAATGTTCGTATTTTCTGAGTAAAAATAGCTGAGGCTAAGCAAAAGGTGGTCAAAAGCAAAAAAGAGAACAATCATTTTCCTGGACACAGGTGTCAGCCCTTATGTATATGGGCGCCCCCTTATGTATATAGGTGGGCCCCTTATCGATTAGGAGGCCTCCTTTGGGAGATCAGGGGGCCGCCACCTGACGAATTCCCAAGTTGCCCATATTTTGTTTTATGCTAATTTTTGCGAGAAAAGTGGGAATTTGGGTGGCTATTTTGCAGCAAATCATATGTTTAAGGCTCACATGATTCCATATTAACTAGTTAGAAATATGGAGAAGTAGTTTTAGTCATGCATGTGATCATATATATTATGACAATTGCTTAGCAGATAATAAACTATTAAGTGTGCATGACGTGTATATCAACTTTGCAATAAGCATGCAAATAGGTGCAACAAAAATAATTAAGCAAACACTAATAATATTAATTAATCAACGATAAATTCTACGCAAGTTGTAGTTATTTCGAACAATTCAAAATATCATCACACACAACAATATATTCCACACATAATTAAACAATAGTACGAAGTAATTTATTCAAACAAGTTTATTAATAAACTTCATCTTCGTTCACTTCTTCTTCTTCGTAAATGCACCTTTGATTGCCTTTCCCAACGACTTTTGCGCACCTCAATGTTCCACATGCATCGTTTCTTGACGGTTAAACATGAATGTTTGTCGATAAAATAGAGTGGACATGTTTTGTTCATGAGGTTCCGGGTCTTTAAAGACTTGAGGACGAATGGGTGAAAGAGAATTGAAGTAAGTACTAGGAGACGGAGTACTATTTTAAGAAGTACCTTCATCTTGGATTTCTTTGTCTCATCAAATTGATGAGAGGACGATCCGTGATGAAAGGTGGAGGAAGAGGAAGTGAAATGACGACCCTTTTTGATCCTGTGGTCTTTATAGACGTTTCGCTCTTGGACAAGAGCGAGAGAACGCATGACTCGATCAACAATGTCATATTGACCATTGTCGAGATTAAGATACCACTCCATAACTTGTCGAAACAAGCGCGTAAAAAACATACCGTAAGGTAAGTTGACTTTAGGAGTAGTACGAACAAACTCTATTCGTTTGCAATGAAATAGGAAAGATTATATTGTTTTCAGCAACAATACAATACATCATATGAGCGAGACAAGCTGGAAGATGGTCCCGGTTGCCTCCTAGACCTAAAACATTGATGTTGCGGATTGTTTCAAACCAAAGTTTTATAACCCGCCTAGGCAGTGTACATAATCGTTGTAGTGTAGTATAGGTAAGACTCGGGGGATTGATCGTTCTCTAGGGGAATAGTTTATGTAGGCTCGAATTGTATGTTTACTAAGGTATAGAGATTAAAGGAAGATTATTTTTGTGTTTTTATATTTTTTTTAGAAAGCAAGTAAATCTCAGGTTTTGAAAGGGTTGATTAAACTACTCTTAATTCTGATCTAATTATGTAGAAAAGTAAAGTGATGGAAAAACTCGTATGGTTAAAAAAATGTGTTCACCTAATCATGTATTATTCCCTAGTCGTTCTCTCTAGTTTTATTGCCCGTCACCCTCGTTAGAGTTATGTGTAAGTATTCCCCTAATTCAGCAGCGGGTTGGTTAAGTCCGCTATCTACGTGACAACCTAGACGGTGGCTACCTCTGACACCGCCCATGTCCAATAGTAAATTCATGCCCAATAAATACTTAGTTCGGAATCCACCCAAAGGTAATCTAAATATGAAGATCTAATCACAGGTATCCTCTAACCTAACCGCGCTTCCCTATACGTCTATGCTATGATATGAAGATCAAATAGCTAGTTTTTTAAAGCCTAACGCGCACACCACTAACAAGAAGCAATAATAAAAGAGATAATTAACTAGGTTTCATGCAATCATAAGCAAACATAATTTAATTTAGCCAAGCATGTTAATTGAAAGCGAAGAACAATTAATCAAACAACACATAGACATATTAAATGATCAAAAGGGATAAAGAACTTCACTTTAATTGAACATGGAGTTACAATGAGTATCTAAGGGTTTAAAAACGACCAATATGCCTGCTCTAAAGTTATCCCGCGAATTCTCCACACGTTTTTCCACACAATAATGAAAAATAAAGGGTTCGATATATAGACTTTCAACTCTGACGGCGTCGCTAAGAAATCCTGACGTCGTCAGCTCGCTGAATCTTCCTAGGGCTTCTTCATGTCGGCTACTTTGACGTCATCACAAAAGTTGGTGATTCCGTCGCCTTGAAACATTAACGGCGTCCGATTGAAATCCTGACGCCGTCTCCACGTCCTGTAAACCAAAGCTTGAGCAAAATCATGTAGAGTTGTATTCTTGTCCCGTTTCTTCCCAAGTTGAGCCCAAGTCACGTGTTTTTCCTCCAAATGCTTCTCAAATGCTAAAATGACAAAAAGAAGTGCATAATTTGGGCATATTTGCATTATTTTGGGGGTTAAATGACCTCAAAAAAGTGTATAAAAGTACACCCAATCAAATACACCTACACTTGAGATTTTATGGTCCTCAAGCAAATGAGCTTTTCTACCTAGTAAATAGCAATGTCGAGGGCATTTAACCTACTAAATATAGATAGTTTATGGCACAACCGGTTTAACCTTGTAATTAAAAGCATGGAAATTATACACTAGCACCTCACATAAGTGTTTGGATTCTCTCTTTTACTAGGTGTAATAATGAATTATAACAATATAGAAAACAAGAAAATAAACACTCACTACCTGTCATAGTATATAGATTACCATAAGCATGATAAAAGATCAAAACCTCCACTGCTTTGGCGTAAACACCTAGGAATTACTATCAAATAGGTCTTTTTAAAGGGTTGTAACGATAGGTGTAGGGTAAAGGAAACACGGTTAGGGATAATGGGAGAAATTTACTATTGACAAGCTAATTATTCACAAGATAACATGTAGAAGGCGTTGCTAATCCAAGACTCAACAAAAACTAGGACAATCGTACACAACTCTACATCAAACTCTTTCTTTTTTTTCTTTTCTTGACTGTTTCTTGACATAAGCAATAGCAAGATGACAGCCTGTATATTCTAACATATTTTTTTTGCTTTTTTTATTTTTTCTATCTTTTTCGAATTTTTTTGTATACTCTTTTGCCCTGCTATTTGCTCAAAATAAATAAATATACATGACTCGGAGTTTATACAGACACCCCTACACTTGAGTTTTTAATAACTCAATAATAAAATGACTACTAACCCGAATTAGAAGGATCAATAAACATGGAGCATATTAAACACGTATGGGGGTAATAATTTGACTTTCTTTCTCATTTCTCCATATAATAAAAACTACCATGAATCTTAATTGTCCCAAAACTGTATACACTTAAAATAGACTCGACTTAGCAACCATGTATTCAAGTAAACAGTTAACTAGGGTTAAACAATTATGATAACAATAATGTACTAAAATGAGTACATAAAAGATGAG
>BQNB010128323.1:0-14066 GCA_026074375.1 Tanacetum coccineum | reverse complement strand
AAAAGAACATTGTGACTCTTTAATTGCTCAAATTAATGCAAAGTCTTTTGAAAATTCATATTTAAATGCTCAACTTCAAGAAAATGTTTTTGCTATTACAGCATTGAAAAATGAATTAAGGAAACTTAAAGGGAAAAATGTTGTCAATACTGCGATTTCAAAACCTAATGCCATTGTTGCACTAGGAATGTTCAAGATTGACATAGAAGCTATTTCTCCTAGGCTTAAGAATAATAGGGATGCTCATGAGGTTTACATTGAAAAGACTATAGAATATGCTGACACTCTTCGTGGATTTATAGAACGTGCTGGAACACATTATCCTAGTGAACCTCTATTAGAATCTGCTTGCATGTTTACAAAATATGTTTAGGAATTGTTAGTCTTTGCCTCTCAGACATGCCCTAATTCACCAAAACCTAGTGAGAAGTTAGTTGCTGTAACACCGACTAACAAGGACAAAAGAGTTAGATTTGCCGAACATGTCACATCTTCAAACAATATTCCCAACAACACAGGTATCGTTCTCCTTGGTGAGAGGTGAATGGAAATTCACGTTCGTGTGGGAATCGAGCTTGATTATCATGAAAGATTTAAGTTTGGATTCTAATCTAATAACGCAAAGGGAAAAACACATAAAGGCAAACTAAACTAAAAATAAAGACATAATTAAAAAAATAACGACAATTAAATACTTAACGGGAATTTAACGACTAACGGGCAAGCAAAAATAAACCACTTAAACTTAAAATTCAAATTTATAAAACCTAAATGTATTAATTTTTGAAAAAGAAATTATTTTTTTTATTTTTATTTTATTTTTTATATATAAAAAACAGATTTAATCTAAATAAAATATTAAAAATAGTAAACTAATTATAAAAAATCTGGAAAATTTATGAAAAATACTTTAACCTATTTAGAATCTATGAAAAATGAAAACTGGAAATTAGGCTGAAAGAATAAGCAGTTAAAAAGCAAATAAGTTCGAATAAGCAAAAACTGAAAAGTCAATAACAATTAAATGGTGCAAGGTATTAAACGAGAAAGACCACAGGGCTGATGGTAGAGTACGTGTGTGTGCAAAGGATAGGTCACAGGTTCGAGTCCTGTGAACCTCCTTTTTGCAAAACTTTTTTTTTATTTTCTTTTTGAAAAGCTAAAGAATTAGCAAATCCTCAAAAGCTCAAGCTGAAGAAAACTGAAGAAACTTGAAGTTAACAAGTGAAGTTCAAGTTTAGGGGAGGATTGTTAGGAATTATGTATACAAGACTTAATTCTGTTTGTTATATAGTTAGTTCTGCCAGTACACTTGTTAGTACTGGTAGAAGAGTTAGCATAGTTAGTACTGGTAGTTCATTATAAGTTAGTACTGGTTATGTAATAGTTAAGTCTGCTTATGCAGAAGTTAGTTAGAATTAGAGATATGCATGAGATATCTTAGGAAAGGATATGCATGATCTCTATACGCGTTTTGTAAAGCCCATTAGGGTTTCCTTGGTGTATAAAAGGAACCCTAGGCATAGTCAATAGATATAGATCAACATAGATCAATAGAGATCATCTTAGCAATCATAGTCTTTGTAATATGTAACCTAGTCAGATTCAAGTTATAATACAAAGTTTTCTTGTGTTACTTAATATTGTTCTTCTTAGCATTGTTGATTAGTTTCCGCATAATCAATAATGTTAAATCAGTGTTTCATTATTGTTGCTTTGGATTTATCTAAAGTAGCAAACCCTTTGCAAGCTAAAGGTTCAAGATCTATTCAGTAAGAGATCCAACAAGGAACAACATTTTCAACAACCATTAACTATAATACGCATTCATCATATTTTCTACCGAAAAAATAGACATTGGCATATCATAAATGGTTTGGTGGTTTCGGCCAGCTTGTATGGGCCAAATTTCCTGCCTATGCGTTTGTGGAGGTTGCTGAGGCGAGAAATTCTCGCACTCGACCATCCGTCCACCATACACAGCAAGAGCAAATTGAAGGGTGTCATCATCCGCAACCAACACCACCAAAAATATATACAGGGTCAAGTTACATAAGATAGTATCATCTTAAAATGACCCAATGTAATGGGTGCGAGCTTAAAACGCTCGCATGGACAGGATGCAAATAACATCACCTTAAAACAATTATCACAACCGTTAGCTGCCAACAACAGCATAAGCAACCTAACTTGTAAAAACCCCTCAATTTTTTTACATAAACCCTAATATGAAAATTAATTAATTAACTAAAACCATTATTATTAAAAAAGAAAAGAAGCTTTACTAACTTCTTATGATATGTCGTTCTTTAGGAGGACAATCCACATTATTAGCGGTCTGTATATAAAAAATGGAATAAAAAAGCATCCAACAACAAAACCCATATCATTCAAGAACTAAACCCCAACAACAAAATCAACATGCATTTTAGAGAGAGAGAGAGAGATGCAATAGATCTGAAACGCGAGATGCTTCGTGTGTGTTTTTCTGTTAACATCAAAGAGAAGAGAAACAGAGAAACGGTATGTGTTTGGTGCGTGTTTTTTGTTAACATCAAAGAGAGAGGAGAAACAAACACGTATGGTACACGCGCCTGAAAAAGAAGCGGGTACTACTATTAAACGTCTTTCCGGGTCGGGTAAAAAACGTTGGGTATTCCAGCGGGTGCCGGTTGCCTTTCCGGCGGGTCAACCCGGTCGGGTTCTGATGCATTAATGGCAGCATTTAAGGCATTGTGTTGCCTTTTAATTAAAGTGTATAATATTTTTAGACGTTTGATCAGGATATTTACACAAAAACAATTTACATGATCATATCAAAGTTCTTGAACTCGATCCAGAGTTGTATGAACTTCAAATGAAAGTACCATGTACAGGATTTTTGAACCTCCCTAGAAGCTAGCATAAAGGCATACTTACATTTTTTATGTCATAAGTTTATTGAGATGAGATATATATATATATATATATATATATATAGTGAAGTATTATATTGAGAACTCATTTTAAGTGCAGAACTTTACAAAACTATTCTAGACAAATCAGAATTTAATAAATTGTTTTCTATTTATTTAATTCAATTTATTATCTAGGGATATTTTAGGTATTTTAGATAAATATAGTTTTTTGTCAAATTTGAAAGTCCTTATAATAAATGACACGATAATTAATGATATTGATTGTATTGATTTTAACTCCCTAAAATAAAAGATATCATTTATTCTTTCAAAATTAATGATATTGATTGTATTCCCATATTTATTTTGTATTGATTGTACTCCTTAAAATAAATGATGCGATTTATTATCTGATAATAAATTATACCATTTATTCTTTGATAATAAATGACACGATTTACATACATGTTTTATAATAGTGGTTTCAATTAAAAAGTGTTTTTTAAACATGTATGTACTTTAATTTAGATACATGTATGTTTTTTATGAAACATGTATGTTTTTTCATTTTAGAACATATTTGTTCTTTTTAATTATGAAACATGAATGGTTTATAATGAGATAAACATGTATGTTTTATTTGTGAAACATTTATGTTTTATTTGTGAAACATGTATGTTTTTTTTATTTTGGAACATATTTGTTCTTTTTTTTGTATAAATCTCCATATTTTTTATAAATCTTCTTAAAATAAATGACATGATTTATTTTGTATTGATTATATATCTAGATTTAGATTACACTCTTGAAACTCCCTAAAATAAATTATACGATTTATTTTGAAACTCCCTAAAATAAATTATATTGATTGTTTCATTCTTTGGTAATAAATGATATTGATTGTTTCATTTTGAAACTTCCAAAAATAAATGATATTGATTGTTTCATTATTTGGGAAGTAGTTACGATTACACTTTTTTAATTATGTTTAATACCAGCGGCGGGTACCCTGCAATCATGATTTCTGACGAATAATTTTTTCGATCATCATTTTCTGTTACAATAGCTTTACATATAGCTAGATTTTTATGCTGGATAACTTTATGTATGAGACTATGAGAAACATATTTCATATAAAAATAGCAGATACTAGAGCGTTGCCAGTACGAAAGCGGTTGTCGTGGTGATAAATGATAAGCTGATGTGTGTCATTTTGTATTATGCATACGAAAATCGCGTTTTGAAGTATGTTTGATTCTCCAAAACTTTGTTTGAGATACACGTGACATTCACATCTTTCGTTTCCATTTAATACACCTTTTTTATATTTTGCGTTTCCAAAATTTAATAATCAAAACGGGAATATGTAATCATAAATGTTTTTTGAGTCATTGTCATATAATGATTGTAATTAAAAAAAATGTTCTTAAACATAAGATGTTTAATGTTAATTAATTGTTGTAACAATAATCAGGACAATCGAATGATCAATTTCCGCGTTCATTGTATGAAAAAGCTAAGACACTGGTTTGGCTTGCGAGTTTGATAAATGCTTAGAAGAAAGGTTTTCTGGTATTATTGATTAATAGCTTGTTTGGTTTGTACCATGTATTATATTAATTGTACTTTGGAGTGATGAGGTATTTTAATAATAGCATTAATTATAACATTAATTATATGTGTGCATTGATGCATTAAATAGTTGTATACATAGCATTAAAACTTGTATTACTTAAAAACTATATAAGTTTTGTGCATCTAAGGATTGTACCATAAGCTTTATGATATGTGTTACTTAAAATCAAATTGCATTTAAAGATTGTACTATAAGCTTAATAAGTTATATTACTTAAATTTTTTTGTGCATTAATGAAGAGAGATGGATGTTTTTTGTTTTATAAGTAGTATAGATACTTTCTTCATAATTTATTGTATCAAAATTTATTCGTTGTCGTTCTCTTTCGTGGGGTTTTTAGACAATTTCATTAAAGAAAAAACCAATATCTCACTCATACACGCATGCTTATATGTCTATCAAGGTACATGGACCAATTGACACATTAAACAACTCTAAGAGGACCTTTAGTTTCATACCTTGCTGTCATGAGCCAAATTCTAAAGGGTCAGATTCTTTTTGGAAGGCGTACGTGAATGTGAGGGTTGCTGGTTTATTCCGGTTGGTCTTGTTAGAGTACCTCAACGGTAAGGGTGTAGTACGTGCCACGAGTAGAGGACTCAATATGGCACTACACTGGTCGGGAGTTGGGGCCGCTCCCCTGATGAGTCCAAGGCAGGACGAAACCAGTGAACCTCTAACGCGGGATGAATGGCTGGTCCTTATCGAGTAGAGGATGCCACGCGGTGTCAAAATGATGACCTCGTGACAAGTGGTATCAGAGCCAAGTCGGACCGAGGCGGACCGAAGCAGAATCGTGCAAGTTGTTCTCCCGAAATGTTTTTAAAAGTGTTGGCTGCGCAAATGTGGTGGAAGTGATCTCCCGAGATATTGATGAGTCAACATGATGTTGTGTGGAGTTCACAATATCGCATTCGATGGAAGCCAGAAGGAGTAATGGACTAATTCAAATGGTGGATGACAGTCGCTGCACGCTGGATCTTAAGTCGCCAGAAAGAGTAATGGACTAATCCAAGATGAAGTGTAGTTATTGCACGCTGGGACCCAAAGAGTTGAAAGTCGAATGTCCTTTTAAACCGTAAAGCCGGAGTAAAACCAAATCATTTGAAGGATGTCGTTCGTCGGTGTGAATGACCATGCACGAGGTCGTGCATGAATTGGTGGTGGGAGAATGTCACGAACCAAATTCTGAAGGGCGGGTTCTGCTTGGAAGGCGTACATGAATACGAGGGTTCCTGGTTTATTCTTGTTGGTCTTGTTGGAGTACCCCAACGGTAAGGGTGTAGTATGTGCCACGCGTAGAGGACTCGATATGACACCACACTGGTCGGGCCCCCTGATGAGTCCAAGGCAGGACGAAACCAGTGAACCTCTAACGCGGGATAGATGGTTGATCCTTATCGAGTAGAGGACGCCACGCGGGGTCGAAACGATGACCCTGCGACATTGCGCTCTCTTTGGTATTTAAAGCATCTAGTTCTAGTCATTCTATCATCTTAATCAACGTTTTTAAGATCGAGATCTTACTCATGGTCGTTTTCATTTTTACAAAATCAAGATCGTAAAGTCGGATCGAGATCGTAAGACCCTACTATAATGTCATTGTCATAATAGTCTTTGTAATATTATACAAATCTACAAATTATTATATACCCTAAACACAAAATTATATGAATGTTTGATAGAAATGTGGTCATAAATTATGATTATGAAATATTTAAGAAGATTAACATATATTTTTTAAATTCTACGAAACAAAATTCATAAATTTGTAGTTTTTTGGTTTGTGCTTCGAGATCGGGATCCTATACAATGTCAATGATGCACTCATCACCACTGAATTTTTCTAAATTTGACTAACTAGAGATAGCGAGTTAAAATGAATGCAAATTTCGACCCATAAAAGCGACAGGTTTGAGATGCTAAGTATTTTATACTCCCTCCGTTACATTTTTATTGTCAACGTTTCCTTTTTGCGATGTCTCAATTTAATTGTCCACTACTAAAAATAGATAGAAAAGTTTGATCAAGTTTACTATATTACCCTTGTTTAAAATTATTATTACAAACTTTAAAGAAGACTTTAATTAAATAGCTAAAAGTAAAACTGTCATTATGTCAAAAAGTAAGAAAGAGAAAGTAGTAATAAATGTAACTTTCTTAAACTGTGTGTTTTTTGTCGGATGACAATAATTTTAAAACGGAGGGAGTAGTTGATATAATAATTGTTTGTCGATACTTGTAAAGCATGAACACTGAATTACTGAAAAAACAACAATCCGCTTAAATGAAATGAAATACAAATGAAAATCGGGGCACACAAATTAGATTTAGGGTACCGTTTGGATTATTACTTGGAATGACTATGGGTATGGGTTTAATTTTGAGGTGGTATGGGAATGAGTAGAGGCGGCAAAACGGGCGGGTCGGGCGGGCACGGGCACCGAGCTAAAACGGGCGCGGGCTAAAACGGGCTCTGGCCAAAACGGACACTAATTAGATAAATGGACTACTGGGCGAATCTTATTTATTTAATAATTTTTTACGTTTTCGTCCGTTTTTTTACGATTTCGTCCGTTTTTTACGATTACGCCCGTTTTTTTACTATTTCACCAGTTTTTTACGTTTTTTTACGTTTTCGTCCGTTTTTTATGTTTTCGTCCGATTTTTACGTTTTCGCCCTTTTTTACGATTTCGTTAGTTCTTTTACGATTTCATCAGTTTTTTTACGTTTTCGTCTGTTTTTTACGTTTTCGTCTGTTTTTCACGATTTCGTCCGTTTTTTACGATTTACCCCTTTTTTACGATTCCGTCCGTTATTTTACAATTTCGTCACTTGTTTTACGATTTCGTTAGTTTTTTTACGATTTCGTCAGTTTTTTTACGATTTCGTCAGTTTTTTTACGATTTTCTCAGTTTTTTTACGATTTCGTCAGTTTTTTTACGTTTTAGTACGTCATTTTACGTTTTCATTTGGTTTTTTACGTCTTCGTCTGGTTTTTAAAGATTTCGTCCGTTTTTTACGATTTCATCAGATTTTTTAACGATTTCGTCAGGTTTTTACGTTTTCGTACGTTTTTTTACGTTTTCACCTGTTTTTTACGTTTCACCTGTTTTTTTTACGTTTTTGTCCCTTTTTTTTACGTTTTCGCCCTTTTTAGTATGATTTCGTCCGTTTTTTACGTTTTCGTCTGTTTTTTTACGTTTTCGTCTGTTCTTTTACATTTTCGCCCTTTTTCATACGATGTCCGCTTTCGTACGTTTTGTATTTTTTTTACGTTTGCGTACGTTATTACGTTTTTGGACGTTTTTAACGTTTTCGTACGTCTTTTACGTTTTCTTCGATTTTTTACGTTTTCGTACGATTTCGTGCGTTTTCCTAGGATTTTGTCCGATTTCGAACGTAAGAAAATGACAAAAAGTACTAAAACGTAAAACTAACAGACAAAAATGTACAAAATTGGACAAAAACGGACGAAAATGTAAAAAAATGGACGAAATCGTAAAAAAATAGACGAAATCGTAAAAAACAGGCGAAATCATAAAAAACCGGACGAAATTGTAAAAAACGGACGAAATCGTTAAAAATTGACGAAATCGTAAAAAAACGTCCGAAAACGTAAAAAAAACTGACGAAATCGTAAAAAAAAGGCGAAATCGTAATAAACTGACGAAAACGTAAAAAAACTTAAGAAATAGTAAAAAACAAGCGAAATCGTAAAAAAATATACGAAATCGTAAAAAAACGGACGAAATCGTAAAAAAACTGACCAAATAGTAAAAAACAGACGAAATCGTAAAAAACCACGCAGAATCGTAAAAAACGGACGAAATTGTAAAAATACGTGTGAAATCGTAAAAAACGCGCGAAAACGTAAAAAAACAGATGAAATCGTCAAAAAACTGACGAAATCGTAAAAAACGGACGAAATGTTAAAAAAACTAACGAAAACAGACCAAATCTTATTAAATAAAGAAGAGCCGACCAGTATCCCATTTAATGTTTTGCATGGGCCCATAAGCGCCCATTTAACAATAATTGATGGGCAAAAAGTGCCCCATACTTTTTAAAAATGTGCCTAAAAGAGAGTATACCACCCAAGCTATGGTGGTATGGAAATGAGCATTATTTAAGGTTTTGAAATCCAATTTGTGGGCCTATTAATTTAACCAAACACATTTATTAGCAATCAAACTCATTCCTTTCATTCCATACCCATCAAACAAACACCCCCTAAAATAAATGAATCAAATATTTTTATCTAACGACTAATAGTACGTTTATACCATTATATATTTTATCGTAGCAATTGTAAAATGCACTGTGCATTTTAACAACTGTTCATGGCCCGGCCCAAGAATATTAGCCCAACCCACGTGTATTGACCCATAGTTAACATATATACAGCCTGTTTACCACACCCAACAAGATAGAAAGCTTCCAGCGGTTTCTGCGACATTCCATCGCCTCATTAAATCCATACCTTCCCAAGTAGTTTGCTGTTCTTCAGTTTTCAATCTACTAACATCACTACATGTGTACGATCTGATCTTGGGATCTGCCTCAACGAATTACTGTTGTGGGTTTCTAATTTAGTGTGTTATGTTTGTGTATTCTAATTCACTGGGTTGTGGCGATTTGTCATGATGATTGACTCACGTGGTGTGTTGTCCGATCTCGATTGCATATAGGAGGTTCACTCTTATTCTTTATCTGTTTTTTTGTTGGTTTTTGTTGTTTATATCGTTTTGACAATTTTAGGTGTTGGAATTCTCAGTATCCTTAGGGCTTATCAACCTTTGTCTGAAGCTTTTCAGTGAGTGACCAAACTTAGGCTTACAACTATAACCAGATAGTAGGCGTATCGCTTTTATGGCGTGATTTAGCCAGATGACCTGAACCAAACTTATCAGGCCTGAATGAACCAAACTTATCTGTATTATACTTTCTTGGTGACGATCAACATCAGCGAACTATCACCTGGCTTGGCTACCTCTTCGGTATGCAGCCGTGATAGATTTATTTGTGAAACTGTTACCTGACCCTTGAAAGCCTAATACCAGAATGACAGAATTTAATGTCGTTTTTTTAATGCTCTTTAGTATATGTTTGCTTTTGCATTTCTTGGCGATGATGATGAATATGAGCAAACTATCACTTGGCTTGGCTACCTCTTCGGTATGCAGCCGTGATAGATTTATACGTCAAACTCTTACCTGAGCCAACAACATTAAAAAAATGATGACAAAACTTATGTTGTTTGGGTGTCTGGTTCGTTTGAGGCTGATTACTTTGGTCCAGTTTGGGCAACAATTAATGTCAGACGGCCGCAAAACTATAGTCCCATTGTTGTATTCATTCGTCCATTCTCCGTTGTTGCGGTCGCCAGAAGATTGATTTTTCCTGAAAACTATAGTGGCCAGCTCCTCGCAGTGCTCATGCAAACCTTTTTTATGTGGAAGGAAGCTTTCGAGTACAATGGGTATGTTATTGGTTTCTGAGTAAATATTGTAAAAATATGACTTTTAAAGATAATGATGTTTTTAAATATTAATATATGAAAGCTAGGACAAAATCTGAACTTAAGCTACAACAAGATTAGCACAACAACTTTCTTTATTAGTTTCCTGTTATGCTTAGGTAATTTGT
This sequence comes from Tanacetum coccineum, assembly GCA_026074375.1. Classification (NCBI taxonomy): domain Eukaryota; kingdom Viridiplantae; phylum Streptophyta; class Magnoliopsida; order Asterales; family Asteraceae; genus Tanacetum; species Tanacetum coccineum. The sequence goes on along the minus strand of BQNB010128323.1, from coordinate 3,883 downwards.
TGCCACTACACGAGACTTAAACACATGTTCCCACACAAATGCATAACACCGATTATGTATGCTTTTAATATCATTCAAATTAATCAACAACACATAAATAAAATGGTCAAAACCTGTCGCTTTCCGTGGGAACGCTGACCGCAGACATCGTATGTGTCGCGGTAACCTTTGAATGTATTTGATTTGGAACATGTTGAATCTTTTAAGTATTTGTTTTATCGTTGGGACATCATATTTGTTTAGTATTTTTGTCATTAACTGTGTAGTAATTAGGACACTACTCATCGCCTAATATGTGGGATGCCAGGTAGGAACAAACCTGAATACAAAGTTTGTTGTCAATCCTCCATTTTTTGTTAAAGTAATTGTGGTCCTCCTATGTGAATTATTTCGTGTAATCCTTTCTACTTTAGGTTAAAAAGCAACTTTGATGGTGTTGCATTCTCCTGTCATAATTTGTGAACCTAAACCCGCTGTTGTTTGTGTTCAGGTATTAGATCGTCTAGATGTTCTTCATTTTTATGTGTAAAATAACATGCCTTTATCTCAACACTCTTTGCAATTCTCTATGTTGCAGTGGTATCCCGATAAGTCCTCTGTCTTTGGGAGTTCAACAGAGGATGGCGGTGTGAATATCAGGGATTATGAAACTATGAACAGGTACTACAAGCTCAACCTGGATGCTTTTTGGTGTTGGAAGATTGTTGGGAAATTTATGTAGCACAAGGTCACAAGGTCACGAGCTTTATCAAGAACAGGTATGAATAAAATAAATAAACATTTAGGGATTTTTTTTAATTTGTAGTTTTTTATGCCAAATGGGACTTTGATTGTAATGTTGTGTTTATAGAATTAAAATAAGCTGAGTTCGAGTGTAGAAATTCTTCGAGATGCAAGTCGCCAAAATTGATACAGTCCAGCGAAGGGTCACACAACAGTTCACAAAAACCAAAGAAATCCGCAAAAAGAGAACTATTCACGGATGTGCACAACGCACAAGTTTTGCTACAACAAATGTGCCCATCACTTTCCATTACCTTCAGTCCGCAGCTGTTAGTATAGTTTATACTTAATTTATCTTCTCTCATATTCTTTTCCAGGTTTTTTCCTTTTGTGTTTGGCGATGGAAAGTGCTCATTTTATGCTATTTTAACAGCAACCTTTCGATGACTGACATTGCACATCGCCCTTTTAAACCCACCTAATGTAAGGTACGTATTCTCAGTTTCTAACTATTTAATCAAATGTTTTGTGTATTATTTTGTTGTAATTATTGTTGATTCTAAAAGTCCCAGTAGCACATCATAAGATTTAGATAAATTGGTTTACATTGTATATGTTGCCAGCTCAGCTCCCAGGGTGAAAACAAATTCTATTTCAATTCATTTTTGTTTTTTTTTTTTTTTTTTTTTTTGTTTTTTTTTTTTTTTTTTTTTTTTTTTTTTATATTTGTTTTTTTTATTTTTTTTTTTTTTTTTTTTATTTTTCTTTTTTTTTTTTTTTTTTTTTTTTTTTTTTTTTTTTTTTTGGTATTATTCTAACCATTTGCCATATGAATTGCTACTTTAAATTATCTAAAACTTTCCTAACTTCTGTAATAGCAGGTATGAATCAAAGCCGAGTATGGAAGAAATAAGGTGACGCAAGTTACTTGGCCTTTTCCTGCAATTGAAAAGTGGGTTGAGTCCTAAGGGAGTTTGGGTAAGCTTCTTTTAGGTGCGTGTCGTATCTTTGTTATAGTAAAAGCTATTCATACTGTTATATAAGCAAATGGGGTGTAAGCCAATCTAATGTGCATTTCTACATTAATTTTATTGTTGATATATGATATGGGATAGGTTCTGTTTTAGATCAACGCTTAAGCAAGTGTATTCTCCTATTTTTCTTTTTTTGGAAAACTAAGAAACATAAGTTGCATTGCAGGCGTTTTGAGATATTAGTCAATTATATAGCATAATAGAGACAATTCTTTGGCCCCACTACCAGTTTGTGGTCGTTTTTCTATGAGAAGCAAATATGAAATGTGCTCTTTTTTTGGTCTTGGAAGGTGACATTCCCTAGCCATAGTATCATGAAAATTGGAGAAAAAAAACATTTCCAGGTACTTGGAAGGCTATGTGAGCTGAAGACAACTATTGATGTTGGACTTTTCGACCATGTGAATTCGATGGAAACCATAGGAAAACAATACGGAATAGTCGATCGATGTGGTATGTTGCTATTTTTGATTGTAACACTTCTTAAAAGTAAGCGCTTTAGGAAATGGTATTTCGAATATTTAAATGAATGCAATACAGATGTTTTAGAACTTTTGAATTTTAAATAACATTTCTAAATTTAGAGTTATCTCCAATAAGCACTTTGAAGTGACTTAACTAAAAACTGTTACACCATTTCTCATGATAAAAAACATGTGAATTTATGCATTGGTAAGTTCTAGTGGCGCTGCTGCAACCACTTTCATCATTTAAGCAGTTAGTCACTTAAATAGGTAGAATTTGTGAAACGGTTAAATACCCGTTAGGCGTTTAATAGAACTTTAAACAGAGGCCTTTAAAAATCATTAATCTAATCCCATTAAATTCTGTTAGCCGCTTTTTATGCCCAAATTTTTTTTAGCTTAGTGACTTTTGTGAACGTGCATGAGTTTAGCTAAATAAGCCAAGATTGGGATAACTATTGTAACAACAATAAATGCCAGCTGCTTGGTGTTTGCTTTAAGTTAGCTTCATACGAAGTGGTTACATGGGGGGCCTGTCTCCACTATGGATAATTTAGAGAAGAAGCAAAACAGAGTCGTGGCTGTTTTACATGACCCACCTAACACTGCCATCGAGAGATACACCCTAGGATTTTTATAATACCTATAACTTTATGCAGGCTAGCCGCGCTGCTTCACTATCTGATATAATGTACATAAGTTATACGACTTTCTGCTTAATTATAGGTGATATAAAACTCTGTCAAACGAGCATTTCTTAATACTAATTTGATGTTATCTATATGTTGTGCCTTGCCTTTCGGCCCTCCAAAAGCTGATCGAGAAGTATTCGCGTATAAGTACAAGCACTTCGATGCTGTAAAGGCACTACTTGATAATCCTGGTAATTTATTTTCTACTATTATTGCGTGTTTTTTGTAACATTGTTTTCGTCATTTTGTCACTAATTATTGTGTAACTTTGAGCAGATCTTATGCGCAGTGCATCAGGTGATGCTTTATACGGTTAGTAATTATACCTACTTAATTAAAAACTATAATTTAAAACTATACGGTATTGGAGGATAACATGTGCTGATTTGCTTTGTAATGTAGTTGGGTTGGGCTAAATGAAGAAATGAAGTTAAATAAATATGCAGACAATATGGAAGAGAAACCTAGCCAGAGATGATAGATACATTGCAGATAATGGCAACCCTTTTTGGTTTTTCGACTTATAATAAAGCCCCGTTGGGGACTTCTTATATAATCAATTCGAAAAAAAATGAAGCAGAAAATTATGCCCCGCGGCAACGCGCGGGCTATCTTGCTTGTTATTAATTATGATACGAGGAAATACATGGACGTGTTTGAAGTGTCCAATGATGCATGGATAAGAGGGAATCTGGAGTGGGGTTAAAAATTAAAATATTTGGATCAGAGGTCACCATTTTTTTGATTTCTTGAATCAGATTCCCAATCATGTATACGTGGATCAAATCATTATATGCTCTTTCGATACTTGAAACTGTACAAAATCATGTGTTTTAAATCAAATGATTAATAACTAATAAGGTATAAACAATTAGATATCTGTGGTATGACTTATGAAACAAGCAACAATTTGGGCACATCGAAGCGACATGGTTTCGATCGGTGGTTGATATTACTTGTAATGTGTCAT
>BQNB010128320.1:0-19299 GCA_026074375.1 Tanacetum coccineum | reverse complement strand
GGGAGGTTAATTCCGGATCTATCTCTACATCATCCAAGGTGATCACACTTGACTCTTCCGCTAAGCACTTCCTTAGATATAACACATGAAAGGTATTGTCAATACCCCTCATTTCTTCGGGCAATTATAAGACATATGCTACTTCTCCTACTCGCTTCAAAATTTTAAACGGTCCTATAAACCCAGGACTAAGTTTCCTTTGTTCTTGAATCGTAACACACCTTATAACCAAATCTCCTACATTAAACTCAATTGGTCTTCTCCTATTATTGGCATAGTTCTTCCAGCTATCTTGTGCCGCCTTTAATCTTTCACAGATAGTTTCTATCTTCTCGGTTGTTTCTAAAACCACATTCGTGCTTGCTAACTCTTTACTTCCTACTTCATCCCAACATTCCGGCGTTCTACATCTTCTTTCATAAAGCATTTCGTAGGGTGGCATCTTTATACTTGCGTGGCAACTATTGTTATAGGCAAATTCTACCAAGGGTAGATGATCGTTCCAATTATCTCCAAAGTCAATTACACAAGCTCGTAACATGTCCTCCAACGTTTGGATCGTTCATTCACTTTGACCGTCCGTTTGAGGATGAAATGCCGTGCTCATATGCAATTTCGTACCTAACTCTTCTTGAAAATCTTGCCAAAAGTTAGAAGTTGTTAGGAGTACGAAAAGTATCGATCACTTCTAATATAGCTAGTCATAGCTCATAGATTAATTACATGTAATGTTAGTAAGCTAACCGGGCCAAAGGCTCATGGAAAGCCCATGTCTAAGCCCATGGCCGGCCTTAGCATGGAGTATTTATACCCTCTCCACATATGGAGAGGGTGTTGGTTGGTTCATTTTTACACTTAATCTAATCTTTCTTTCTTTGTTACTTTCTCTCACTAGAACCATCCTCCTATCCACTTTCTCTCTCTAGATTTCTTTATTGTTTTTTGTTGTTATAGATTTCTAGTATTCTACAATTGGTATCAAGAGCCATGAAGTGATTTGTTTAGTTTTTGTGTTTTTGTTTCTTGTTTCATTTTTTTTAACCGTACCTTATTCTTGTTCTTCTTATTTTCGAAGCTATATTGTACACTAAATGATCATTTACCTTGGTAAATCTGGTCTAGTATCTTTAGGATATAGGTGTACAAGCTTAGAATTAAGAAAAATATCATCTTTGTTCAAATTTGGTGTTTGAAAAGTCTTAGAAAGTACAAATATTGATTTTAAATTTTTTGTCTTAAAAACCATAAAGTTTGAATTTTTTAAGGTACCTATAGGCTTAGTAATACTAGTTGTACAATAAATTTTGAGAAAAAAACGATCAAAAGTGTGTCTTTTTGTGTTTTGGAAAATTTGAGTTTCGTGTAGTTGAAGGCGAATCAGCAATTTGGCATTTGAAGGCGAATTAGCAATTTGGCATTTGAAGGCGAATTAGCAATTTGGCAGTTGAAGGCGAATTAGCAATTTGGTATTGCAAGGCGATTTAACAAAGGTCTTTGCAAGGCGAGTTAACAATTGTCATTTGAAAGGCGATTTAATAACTGTCCAAGCAAAGGCGATATAACAACCTTCCAAGCAAAGGCGATTTAACAACCTTCCAAGCAAAGGCGATATAACAAATTCAAAAGGAAAATTGATTCACTTGAACTACAATTCAAAACTCAAATTTGCTAAAGTAAATTATACGGTTTATCTCTTTGATTTGTAAAATCCCATGAAACATTCAATTATTTTCTTGGTTTTATCAAGAGTTGTAAAATCCCGTATAGTTTCAAGATTTACAAACACTCAAAAGACAACTCACTAAAAACACAATTACTTTCAATCATCGTTCAATCCTAAAGTAATCTAATAACATCAAATCAACATGGATTCAATTATTCCACTTAGACAAAAGAATACTCTTACAGAGTACATGATACTCTCCGGTGCTGACAATCGTCCACCAATGTTGTACAAGGACCTGTATGATTCTTGGAAAATTAGAATGGAATTATACATGCAAAACAGAGAGCACGGAAGAATGATACTTGAATTAGTTGAAAACGGTCCACTCATTTGGCCTACTATTGAAGAGAATGGGGTGACCAGAACAAAAAAATATGTTGAATTGTCTGCTGCTGAGAAAATCCAAGCTGATTGTGATATGAAAGCCACAAATATCATTCTTGAAGGTCTACCAGCTGATATCTATTCACTTGTTAATCATCAACAGCGTTGCCAGGATTTAATGGGAGAAGAGTTCCAATACTAATGCAAGGTACATCTTTTGACATAAGCAGGAAAGAGAATGTAAACTGTATGATGCATTTGAAAAGTTTACTCATATCAAGGGGGAATCACTTCATAAGTATTACTTGAGATTCACTCAGCTGATTAATGACATAAACATTTATAACATGAAAATAGAGCAATTTCAAGTTAATACCAAGTTCTTAAACAGTTTTCCACCTGAATGGAGTAAGTTTGTGACTGATGTCAAGCTTGTAAAAGATTTGCATACTACCAACTTTGATCAGCTTCATTTCATATCTTAAAAAAAATCAACACCAAACACGAACTCCAAGCAAATGAAGTCCGTCTCTTCTGCGTGAAAGCAATCAAGATCCACTTTGCATTTTTTATTGCAAAATTAGCAGATGAACACCACCTCACTATCAATCACCTTAACAGTCTTCATACAACAATCCTAGCTTTAAACAATAGATTTCCACCATCTTAATATGGATCAATTTCATCCCACTCAAACATTACTTCATCTACTTATCCATCGCAAACTCCAATTCAATCTAGGTCACTCCAATCCACATCATAATCTATATCATTCTCAATGAATCATCAAACCTCAACGTTCCACAAATTAAACCTCAACTATTCTACAAGTAATTCCATAAGTTGCTTATCAATCACCTCAAGCTCCTATACAACTTATGACTGAGTCACCGTTTGTAGACTCAGGTTTTGTTGTTCTTATGTTTTCTCCTGGAGATGAACCAATTGCTTGTCTCAATAAAGCAATGGATTTTCTAACCGATATAGCTTCTTCAATAATCAACTCAGAACTTCCTCTAATCTAAGAAACCAAGCCACTATTCAAGACGGCAGGGTTACAGTGCAACAAGTTTAGGGGAGACAAGGGCAAAATTATTCTGGTACTATGTATAAGGGCAATGCTACTAGCTCAAGGGGAAATACTACAAGTAGACATGCAAGATTTGTTAAATGCTACAACTTCTAAGGTGAAGGACATATGGCTAGGCAATGCACTCAGCCTAAGCGACCAAGGAATTCAGCGTGGTATAAGGAGAAAGCTATGTTAGCAGAAGCTCAGGAAGCTGGACAAATATTGGATGAGGATCAACTCGCATTTCTTACAGATCCAGGAATTCTAGCAGGTCAAGCTCAGACAATCATTCCTTACAATGCTGCTTTCCAGACTGAGGATCTCAATACTTATGATTCTGATTGTGATGATCTCTCGACTGCACAAACGGTTCTTATGGCCAACATTTCCAATTATGGTTCTGACGTTATCTTAGAGGTACCTAATTCTGAAACCTATCTGAATGATATGGATAATCAAAGTGTGCATGCATTGCAAGATTTTAAACAATCACCATTTATGGATTTTACAGATAATGAGATATCTAGTAATAGCAATATCATTCCATATTCTTAATATTTTCAAGAAACACAACAGGCAACCGTTCAAGATACTAATTTGCAGGCACAACAAGATTCAATGATTTTATCTGTGATTGAATAAATGTCCAAATAAATGATTAATCATGTAAATAATTGGGAAAAGGCTAATAAGGAACAAAATAATGAAACAATAACCGCTGAGCTTAAGAGATATAAGGAAAGGGTCAAAACTTTTGAACAACGTCTTAATATTGATTTAAGCAGTCATGAAAAATGATTGATTCTTAAATGAATGATATGATTTAAGAGAAGCTTGCACTGAAAAAACAAGTTGACTTACTTGAGCAAAATCTTTCTAAACAAACAAAGAAAAGGAATCTATATTGCAAACATTCATGATTTTCAAAAATGAATCCAAAGAAAAAGAAAATAAATATATGGAAAATGAAATTGATTTAGAAAAGAAGATAAAGGAACTTGATAATATTATTTTTAAAGTGGGTCAATCTGCTAGGTTATCAAAATCCGTTTTATCTCAAGAAAGCTCAGCGGATAAAACCAACCTTGTATGATGGTATTGTTATTTCTGATAAACATGTTGCTATGCCTGTGATTGATGATGAAGAGACATTGATTTTGGAAGAAGAAAGTCGAGCAAAAATGTCTGAAAAAGAAAAGGATCTAAAGGCTATTTAACAAAAAATTTCTCATAAACCTATTGATTATGTAAAATTGAATCAACTATCTGAGGATTTTGGGAAACGCTTTGTTCAATAACAAGAATTGTCGGTTGAACAAACTTTCCGGTATCATATGTCAAACCCTTCCATTAAATCTTCTGATGCATCACCTGTCAAAATGGAAGCTCCTAAGGAACTTCCTAAGGTAAGCTTGGTGAATGAAAGCCTTAAAAATCTTAAATTCCACCTTGCCAAGTTTGACAACGTGGTGAATATAAGGACTACACCTGATGCTCGTATAGAAGGTGAATGAGGGTTTGAACATACTAAAGCTATTTTTAACAATGAAATTATTCCATTTCTAAAAATTTTAAAAGACATCTTCAATGTGTTTGATAAAGATTTTCTAAATGAAATAATGGAAGTACAAACAATTTTTGACCAAATGGAAATTGCTGTTCAACAGTCTTTAGTTGACAAACAATGTTTGGAAATTGCCAAGAAAGAACTACTTTTGGAAAATGATCGACTCTTACAACAAAACATGTCTCAATATGTTCTTCTGACTATGATGAATTATATGTCTTTGAATGGTGAATCTGTCAATATGGAAAGAAAGAGAAATGAATCTTGTGATAAGTGTTTCAATCTTGATGCTGAGCTTTTGAAAACACAAAATGCGCGTAATGATCTTTTGAAAAGTTATTCAAAACTTGAAAAACATTGTATTTCTCTTGAATTGTCAATATAACTTAATCAAGAATTTTTTTTTAAAAGATGAATCTTGTAATAATCAAAATGCTATTGAAATTTCAGAATATTTTGAAAATAATTATTTGAAAGCTCAGCTACAAGACAAAGACACTACCCTTTGTAAGTTGAAGGAAATTATAAAATCAATAAGAGAAAAGTCCAAGGAAGAGAATGTTAAATACAATTATTATGAAATAGAGACCAAAAATGTGGAACTAGAAAATAGTGTGGCAAATTTGCTTTTGGAAAACGAGTGTCTTTGTAAAGAAATTAATCATGTGAAACAGGTTTTTAAAGATCAGTTTGACTCAATCAAAAAGATACGTGTTCGTACTAAAGAACAGTGTGACTCTTTAATTGATAAACTGAACTTAAAATCTGCTAAAAAAAGATTTAAAAGCTCAAATTCAAGATAAGGTTTTTGTGATAACATCATTGAAAAATGATTTACGAAAATTAAAAGGAAAAGAAATTGTTGATATTGATGCACAAATACCATCTGCCAACACTATTGTTCCAGGCATGTTCAAGCTAGACTTAGAACCTTTGGCTCCTAGGTTATTGCAAAATAGGGAAGCTCACATAGACTACCTTAAGTACACTCAAGAACAAGTGAGATTCTTGGGAAATAGTAAATAAGTAAAGCAAAACTTCTTTGATAATGGAGGGAACCTTGTATAAGCCATGCCAACGAATTCAGGAGTTACTGGTATGTGTTTGAGATACATGCCCTAATGCGGTTAAACTTAGTGCGAAAAAGGTTGTTGTCACACCAAAAAACAATGTTAAGAAAGTTAGGTTTGCTGAACCTCTCACATCCTCAAGCAGCATTAAATAGGTAGAGTCATCTAAAACATCAAATTCTAACACACATGTGTTGTCTCCTATAGGACTGAAGTGTTCTACTAGTAATTGCAGACCAAAGCATTCAGGAAATAAAAGAAATGATAGGATCTTGCAAACACCAAGTAGGAACATGAAGAATAAAGTAGAAGCCCAACCTAGGAAAGTTAATAAAAAGAATCATGTTGTTGAACCTATTCATGATGTTGATGTTAAGCATTCACTGTTAAATGCAAAATCTAAACTTATTTGTGCTACTTGTAAGAAATCTATGTTTGATGGTGTTCATGATTTGTATCTTCTTGATTTTGTTGGCAAATGTGTATAGCCGTGTGCTAATTTGCTAAGAAACATAAAACAACAAAATATTGTGGAATTTTGGGTTATGTATTCACATAAAGTAGGACTTAAGTAGAAACCAACAGGCAACATTTACTTTAGTGGTAACCGTACCCATAATAGGTTACTTCAGGTACGTAGGTTGCTCTAAAGAAAACCATTTTCACTCAGTTGAAACACAAAAACCAGAGCTTAAAGTCTACAGCAGGAAACCCAAAAATGTTAAAAATATAGGTTTGAGTAAAAAGGCTAAGATTGTAGAATCTAAGAATGCTAACCACTTGGAACCCAATAATGCTTGGGGATCCAATGCTACAGATATTCCATCTTCTTCTTCTCTTGTCATGACAGGTTGTCCAGATTATTCTCTGGTATCTGGATCCGGTTGTTTATACATATGTAAAGGGAAACCACCTCTAGCTATGAACTTTGTTAGTAATTTTGGGTGCAGTTAGATTCAGGAACGCCATATTGCAAGGATTATGGGTATGGTGACTATCAGTGGAAATGTTACCTATTTCAAGGAGTAAACTAGGCGAGGGGTTGGAATAACTTGTTTTCTGTGGTCAAATTTTTACGACGAGATTTTAAGTTCTCATTTCGGAAAAACACTTGTTTTTCGTAATTTAGAAGGTGTTTGATCTACTTTCAGGACCCGAGACACAAATTTGTACACAATATCTCTTGATGACATGCTTAAAACATCTCCGATCTGTCTTCTATCTAAAGCGTCAAAGACTAAGAGATAGTTATGGCACTGTCGGTTATCACATCTCAACTTCGGTACTCTTACCAAGATTAGTAAGAACGGTCTTGCACGAGGGATTCATGCACTTTAAATGTCAGAAGATCATCTGTGTTCAGCATGTGCTTTAGGGAAAAGTCAAAGAAATCCTTATCCACCCAAAGCTGAAGCACTAACAGGAGAAACTATATTCTTTTGTTATGGATTTTTGTGGATGATGGCGTATGGTGAGTCATAACGGGAAGAAGATATATTTATAAAAATATTTTTTTTTTTTTTTAACGAATGTTAACGATTACTCAAGATTTACTTGGGTTGGATTTTTGAGGTCAAAAGATAAAGCTTCTGAAAAGCCATCATTAAATGCATCAAAAATATTCAAGTTCGTTTGAATGCCACTATCCGTAATGTTCGAACATATAATGGAACCGAATTGTCAATCAGACACTTCGTGAGTTTTATGAAAATGTTGGCATCTCACATCAAACATCTATTTCCTGCACTCCTCAACAGAACGGCGTTGTCGAAAGGTGAAACTGAAAACTCTTGTAGAAGCTGCTCGTACAATGTTAATATTTTCTAAAGCTCCATTATTTTTATAGGTTGAAGCAATCAATACAGCCTGTTACACCCAAAACCGTTCTTTAATCCACCTTCAATACAACAAAAACTCATGAGCATATGCAGATAGAACGGAATTTATAATTCTTTCATGTCTGACGACCTAGGTAAATTAGATGCAAAAGTTGACATTGGTTATTTCATTATGTTTACGCGCCGCAAGAAAGGCGTTCACATTACAAACAAAAAGAATCCGGAATTTATAGAAAACAATTCATGTGAATTCGATGTAGCTGAACTATGGGCTTTTGAAAATTCAGTTCAGGACCGGACTTATTTTTGATTCCTGCTACATCATGTTCAGGACTGTTTCAAACCCAGATTCTAAAACTTGTATTTACCAAAAAGAGATGTTTAGGATAGCTTGTTTAACCTATGTTTGATTATTTCATCAATCTCCATCAATTGTTGTTACTCAGTTTAAAAGCTGCTTGCACAAAAAGCTGTGGTTTTAGCGATTCTCTCTTTTAAAAAAATTGGCGGTTTACTATTTGTTTTTATTGCGGTGAAATTTCGCGCGCTTTCAAACCAATATAATAAAAAATTTGGGGGAAGTGGTGCGCGGAGGAGTTGTGAAGTGTGGGCCGAGAGGAGGACTATCATCTTAGGACTAGATTGTGTGGCGGGGGGGGGGACGGGGTGGTGTCACTCCATTGTTTAAGTTACAATATAATATTAATATTTGGTCAACAACCTTATTTGAATGTGGGAAATTTAAACGATCATACGATGTGTTAGGTCTGTAGAAGTCTCGGTGGAGACGCTTTCTCTCTCAATTGCGGTATTCTACTAGGGTATATTGAGAAAGAATTCTCAAAACACTACTCACCTCCACTTTTTCATGTATGATTTTTGTCTGTTGAATCTCTTAAATGAAGGACTAGATTACATACTAGCCCCCCAAGAGAATCATCACTTCGAATGTGAGCCAAACAAAAAACCCCACCAAACACCCACTAAAAACAAACCACATACCCCAATCCCCCCCCCCCCCCCTCCCCCCACCCCCCCCCCCCATCCCCACCCCCCCCCCCCCCCCCACACACTCCACCCCCCCACACACACACCCATCTCCCCCCCACCCTCCCACCCCCCCCATGCCCCCCAACCCACCCATACCCCCCCCCACCCCCCCCACTTTATACATACTATTTTTTGATACCACAAAAACAAACCACACTCCATTTGAACCACCTTGGTTAGATGGACTAAGGGATCATCCTCTAGCAAAACATATCAGGTGATCCTTCTCGGCTCTGTATCTACAAGAAAACAACTCAAAACTGATGTCATGTGGTATTACTTTGATGCCTTCCTAACTTTGGTAGAACCAAAGAACTTCAAATAAGCAATGACCGAACCGTCATGGATCGATGCAATGCAAGAAGAAATTCATGAATTTAAAATACTAGAAGTTTGGGAATTGGTGCCGTGTCCAGATAAAGTATTTTTGATCAAACTAAAATGGATTTATAATGTCACGACGGATGAATTTAACGGGGTACTAAAGAATAAGGCTAGGCTAGTTGCTCAAGGATTTAGGCAAGAAGAGGGATGTGAAGTCCCAAATAAACAGATCTTCTTAGCTTGTTAAATCTTAGTTAACCTGGATTAATCCAAACTAACTATATGAGAAACTATGATTGTAAATACTACATTGATATGCGATTTCTAACTTGCAATATAGAAGAACAATGATACTAAACTTGAATATATTGATTGCAAATATTCTGCCAAGGTTACAGAATAACTAACTATGAGATATGTGTTTTCTATGAAAGGTTGATATATCTAACTATGTCGTATGGTTCCTTTTATACTCTAAGGAAAACCCTAATGGGCTTATAAACCGTGTTAAATGATCATGCATATCTATTCCTAATATATCTTGATACAAATTAGCATAGTATAAAACTTGTATTATAACAATACTAATAAACTAACTAGCAGTACTAACGATCTATCATTTTGTACTGGCAATACTAACTATAACTAAAAGTACTAACTATTACAACTAGCAGTACTAACGACTTAGTTCTTATTCTTCAATCTTTAGTAGCAGTATCAATCTTGAAATAGCAGTACTAAGTCCATCAGTAGTATAACCTTGTAAAAGCTCTTAATTCCTAACAATCCTCCCCTAAACTTGATATTTACTTGTCAATCATCAAGTTTCTTCAGTTTAAGCTTCTCGGTCATTAGGAAGATGTATTCAGAATTTTACTATCTTAAGCAATGATTTGATGAAACTTGTTAGCTCAAATGTATAGTTACTATCTTCTGGTTCAAATGCAAGTAGATCAGATCTTCTCTAAATTCTTGATTCAGTGGTATTTTTCTTACTAGCTCTAATTTCATAGGTTGTACCAATCTTATAAAACAAAGTGTGAAATTTCATAAGATTGGCTTTATTTGTCATACCCCTCCCCTGTTTTGGATGCATCCTCTATTAAATCATCATCTTGTAGATTCAAAACTATTTGTATTTCTCTTCTTGGTTGTGAGATGCTTGACTTCCTTTGTCTTTTCTTAAGCTCTTGATTCATGTCTTAGTCTGAGGAAATTCTCAAGCTTGAGCATCTTTCTCTTTCTCCAAGTCAAGCACATGTTTTGACAATTTTTGTACACATAGTCATCAATTCCTGTAGTTTCAGTCTACCTTTATCACTTCCAGGTGTGTAACCTCCTGGGAGAGGTGAATCATGGGGTGTGATTGGTACATTAGTAATCAATTCAAATTGTTGTTTCATCCTTGCCCTCCCTACTTCCAGATGAGCGACCTTCTGAGAGAGGTGGTTCATTAGGCTTTTCAAGCACTCTCTCAGACCTAGTTCTAGCAAGAGACCTATGGTGTTTGGCGCCATGGGGACTGACACCTGTATCCATTCCCTGAAGAATGTCAACATTTGGCATTGCCATGGTCTGGGTCCTAATTACCTTATTACTGTCATATGCTGCATCTAAGCTATCAGTAGTAGTGATAGCCCTTTCCACACTGTCACCCCCCTCTTTATGGACAGCATCATCTGCTCTAAGGTCTTGAGGTATACTAGTCTGAGGTAACTTAGTATCCTTTGTGGTTTTGCTACGTTTTTGAGTCTTTCTTTTTCTTTAATATGTAGTTGGAGATGGGAAGTAGTAGTTGACTCATGTTGAGATTCAGTTCTGAGGTTCATGGAAAATTTTGGTTGTAGAGGGAAAGGGTGTGGGTTGGGGTTTAGGGGGTGTTGCTGAACCTTCACCCTCAGGTGCTTGGTTATGCACCAACAGTATTAACGATAACAAGCAGTATTAATATTAACCTGGCATTATTAATATTAGTCCAACAATATTAACTTTGTAGTCTAACAGTATTAACTTGTTCTTCAATAACTATGCAATAACAAGCCTTTTTTCATCACAAGCACACTTGAAATAACTAGATAGACATATGAGAATTTATGAGGATCCATATCTATGCATAGCCCATTAGTAAAAGTTAAGAACTGTCAACCAAAACAACATACCAGTTGTAAATCTTGAGATATCAGATTAAGCTTCAAATTCTTCTAAAGAGCATCTCCAAACCATGTCACACATCAATCCACCCATGAGAACTAAGTAGTACTAACCAAGCCTAGCAGTATAAACTTTTTGTACCAACAGTATAAAGTTTCTTCAACTAGAGAAAGCTAAGCCTAGCAGTATTAAGTAACTGATCATCATGTTTACCTTTCAACTTCAATCTAAATAGTACTTGTGTATAATCCGCTGCACTTATACACCATTAACCTCCCCTGAGATCATGCAGCTATAGATTAAGCATACAAATGCTTGCCACCAAAAAATTAAATCTACTCATATCAAAAGCTTTAGTGAGCAAATTAGCTACATTATTATCAGTGTGTATTTGACATATTAAGCAACTTTCTACCAAAAAGCAACAAACCTCCATCAGTTCTTGATAAATCAGTAAGATAGTCCTTGTTGGGATTTAGATTTGATTGAGACAAAATTAAATATAAGAATGAAACAAAGACTAAAAATGTATTACAAAAAATCTTCAGCGGGTGGAGGAATATGATGTTAAAAAAAAGATAAAGATTTTGAAAATATCAGAAGAATTCCTTATAATGATAAAGTACAGAAGAATTAGAAAGATATTCTTAAAAGTTTTAATATATTATGTGATTCTATATCTTCTGTTATGTAAACTTGATATTATCTCTATATAAAGAGATTATCAGGCATATGGTTTAGATATACATCCATAGAAAACTAAAGCTCTCCCAATGAGAGTCTAAATAGTTAGATAGCAAGTCGACTCATGAGAGTCGAATAGTACACCATAGTTGGTTGGTGTAGCCCCAAAATTATAGTTAGGGTAATAGGGAAATCGTTCAATATAGAAAAACCTATTTATAACTTTGATTGTGTTCTTTATTATTTCGTTGCGTGTTTTCAATCATTGTTATTATTTATCCTAGATACAAAGATTTAATCATTCTTGAGCTTAAACGATCTTATCAAGTGGTATCAGAGCTTGTGTGGAAACTAATGAATAAGATAATCAACTAAGATGGCTGTAACAAGACATTCCTCACCATATCATGAATTGAAGATCCCTATCATCAGGAGGAAGAGAGGAGTCCGATATTTTTGAGCATGGAGAATGCCATAATATATCTGTCATACAGTCCATAATCTATGGGTTGTTATTGTTATAGGGATATAAGAAAAGAGCCTGCCACCAACAATGGAGAAACATCTCCCCTTCTGCTCTTAAGATGCCTACAATGGATGCTAGAAGAAATCAGGAAAGAGTTAAAAGCATCTTGCTTTTAGCAATACCTAATAAATACCTCCTCAAGTTTCACAATGTTGATGATGCTAAATCACTTTAGGAGGCAATCAAATCGAGGTTTGGTGGTAATATAGAATCTAAGAAGATGCAGAAAAATGTTCTAAAACATCAGTTTGAAAATTTTTCTACTGCATCAAATGAAAGCTTGGACAAAGCTTATGATGGATTCCAAAAAATGATAAGTCAATTGGAGGTTCATGGTGCTCCAATATCAAAGGAAGATATCAACCAGAAGTTCCTTAGAAGTCTTCCTTCTTCTGGATCAGATAGTTTCCCTCATACTGAGAAATAGCAGACATTGATGAGATTGATATTGATGACCTTTACAACAATCTTAGGGTGTATGAAGATGAGTTGAAAAGGTCTTTAGGTTCCAACTCTGCTTCTCGGAATTTGGCTTTTCTCTCCTCTAAGAATATTGGCGGTACTAATGAAGTTAGTACTGCTAGTGGAGATTTTGGGGTTAGTATTGCTGGTGGAATTAATCAAGTTCCATCTAATCCATGTGCTCATGATGTAGCTTACTCCTTCCTTGCACAACCAACAACCAGTCCTCAACTTGAGAATGAGGATTTTCAGCAGATGGATGGAGATGACTTGGAGGAATTGGATCTTCGATGGCAGGTGGCTATGTTGACTGTCAAAGTAAAGAAGTTCATCCAGAGGACAGGAAGGAATTTAGACTTCAAAGAAAAATGACTTGTTTCTCTTGATAAGTCAAAGATTGAGTGCTACAACTGTCACAGAAAAGGGCACTTTACTAGAGAATGTAGATCTGGAAGAAATCAAAGGAGAAGATCTTATGGTAACAATGGCAGGAGCAATGCACCAACAAATGAATCTTCATTACAGGTACTGGTGGCTCAAGATAGTCTAGGAGGCTTGAATGTAGCAATGTTATGAATTTGAAAGTAGAACAGTCAACTATGCTTGATGGCAATTCCTTTAGTCATCAAGGTTTTCATGAAGTGAGGTACAAAAATGTTTCTAAACAATGTCTTGATCATTTAAAACTCTTCAAAAGAACTTTGATATGGAAGAGGAAAACATAACAAAAGCAAAATAGAAATCAGGGGTTATGGAGATAGCTTAGAGTCATAGAACGGATCTTGGACATGAAAGAATGAATTGGCTTGGGCGTGAGAAATATGAATTTCAAAACTTTGAGGTTAAATGTAGATGAAATAAAATTAAAACCTAATCTTAGAATTAAGAGAAAGAAAGTTGATAATGGAAGAGATGAGTTAAAGATAGATTGCAAAAAATGGGGAAGAATCATCTAAAAATCTAATGAACTACTAAATAGTCAATGATTGATAGAGATAAAACCTGGTTTAGGATTTATAGCAACATTTGTATAAATTAAGTAGCAATCTGAAAACTGATAGTGAGAATAGTTGAGTATTTTGATTGTTAGATCAAGTGTGATGAAGAGAACACACTGAAAATGATAGATTTTTAAAGAATGGGTATTAGTTGTTCACTCCTATAACGGGAACTTCTTATCCCGGAGAGCAGACATTTCATTTGCAGGGTTTAGTGAAATTAGATGAATATGCCATTAGGAATAAAATCATTGAGTCACAAACAACTAAGCTTAATACTAAAACAAGTGAGACTGCAGGTAAAACAAATGATGCAAATACTGAAAAGCCTAAGTCAGCCAGTGAGTCAGTTGTGTCTAATCCTAAGATTAACAGAGATAGAGTTATCATTGAGGATTGGAACTCAGATGATGAGGAAGAAGAGTATGAAGTGCAAACAGTTAGACCTGAGACTCAAACAGTTAAGACTAGAGATGATAAAAGTGGTCAAAATTCTAAGAAACAAGGAATTGGTTTTAGGAAAGTAAAAGCTTGTTTTGTTTGTAAAAGTACTGACCATCTGATCAAAGATTGTAATTTTCATGACAAAAAGAGTCAAGAGCCTAAGCTGAAAAATGTGGTTAATACTGGTCAAAGGGAGGGCAAACCAGTATGGGATAATACTAAAAGGATTAATCATCAAAACTTTTCAAAATACCCACATTTAAGTAAGACTTTTGTCCCATCATGAGTGCTAGCAAGAACAGGTTTGCATAGGCCAAGTGTTTGTACTGCTAAGCCAAGTGTTAGTACTGCTAGGCCTGTTTGTACTACTAGGCCATGTGTTAGTACTGCTAGGCCTGTTTGTACTGCTAGGCCAAGTGTGTGTACTGCTAGGCCAAGTGTTTGTACTGCTAGGCCAAGTGTTAGTACTGCTAGGCCTATTTGTACTGCTAGGCCAAGTGTTAGTACAACTAGGCCTATTTATGCTACCAGACCTATTTACCCAAGAATGGACAATGTAAGACCAAGAGGCTCATGTTCACCTATCAAGAGGTCTTACTACACAAAACCAGCTTTTAGACCAAAAGACTTAAAATAAGATGTTAAAACTTTTAGGGTTTAAAATATGACTACTATTGGGACAAGAGCAGTAGTTAATACTAGTAAGGGTAAGCTGAACACTGACCTTAAAAAGTCAAGATGGGTTTAGAGGCCTAAGGGAAATTACTTAGATCATGTGTCCAAAGACAGTGGATCATTCATGCTCAAGAAGGTTGAGTATGTTGACCCAAAAGGGATTTCCAAGTCTGTAATGGCTTAGATCCCTAACAGATACTAATTCTCTTACTTTTTGTGCAGGGCAATCCAGAGATCTTGTTACAGGATCATGTAGTGGTGAATAGTGGTTGCTCTACCCATATGACTGGCAACAAAGCTTATCTTTCAGACTATGAAGATTTCAATGGAGGCTTTGTGGCTTTTGGAAGTGATCCCAAAGGAGGTAAAATAATGGGTAAAGGTAAAATCAAAACTGCTAATTTAGACTTTGATGATGTTTATTTTGTAGATGAACTTAAGTTTAACCTTTTCTCTGTCTCACAAATGTGTGACAAGAAAAATAGTGTCCTTTTTACTGAGTCTGAATGCCTTATCTTGTCTCCTAGCTTTAAACTTCTTGATGAAAGTGAAGTTGTACTTAGAGCTCTTAGAAAGGTTGATGTGTACAACTTGGATTTTAAAGAACATTTTTTTCTGGAGGTATAACTTGGTTATATGCCAATGCAACAGCAAAGAGTCTTATATTATTAGCACAGGAGATATTGTCTGTGAATTTCAAAAAAATATAAATAACTTGTTAAAGGTCACCTAGTTAGATGGTTTACCTTAAAAGTTTTTGTGAATGACAACGCTTGTGTTGACTGCCAAGAAGGGTATGGCAACACAGGATTCTGTAAGGCCAAGTTAGAAAGATCATCAGAAAACCCTTAATTACCTCATCACGGACTTATTTTAGACTGTCTCTGATAAAACGTATTAAAAGAAAAGGTTCTGCTTGTTGTGACTGATGATTTCTAGCAGATTTAGTTGGGTCTATTTTTCTTAGCTTACCAAGGATGAACATCTGAAAATCCTTTGTAATCTTTATCTTAGGCTTTAGAAAACCAATTGAGTCATAATGTTAAAATCATTAGATGTGATAATGGGACAGAGTTTAAGAACCATGCTATGAATGAATTCTGTGCTAAGAAAGGAATCAAAAGGGAGTTTAGTGTAGCTAGAACTCCACAGCAGAATGGTGTTATAGAAAGGGAAAAATAAGACCTAATTGAGGCGTAGAACATCAGTTAGCAGACTCACTTTTACCTATCCCATTTTGGGCAGATGCAGTTAATACTGCTTGCTATGTACTGGATAAGGTATTAGTGACCAAACCTCAAAATAAGACACCTTATGAACTATTAATAGGTAAATCACCTAGTATTAGTTTTATGAGACCTTTTGGGTGCCCCTTGACTATTTTGAATCACCTTAGATTCCTCGGGCATTTTGTTGGGGAAATCTGATGAAGCGTTATTTGCTTGGATACTCTACCATTTGGTAAAGCCTCTTCTGAGTATACAACAAAAGGACCAAAAGGGTAAAAGAAAATCTGCACATCAATTTTTCTTGAAGATCAACCAAATGAGACGCAATCTGGTCCTATTTGGATGTTTGATCTTGAATTTCTTCACCAATTTAAATGAATTATATTCTCTTAGTGTGAAAATCAGGTTAATGTGGATGCAGGTAAATAAGATTCTATGTTGCAGGTTCCATCAGGAAAAGATAAAGCAATTACTAGGAAATACATACTGGCTTTCCCTATACCTTTAGGACATGGATTCAATAGAAGACTGTTGCTCAAGATGACATTAAAAAAACCTTCTAAAAGTTCTCCTAAAGACAATGATATACAAGATTCAGAAGATGTTATTGATAAGGAAGGACAACATCAGATGCCAGAAGATGAACAAGTCTTGCATGATGAACTTGAGAAGATGGTTACTCAGGAATTGACTGCTAAAGCTATGGATGATGTTTCAAGACAAGCCTTTGAAGAAGAAAAGAGGAGAATTGCATCTCAAAAGAAGGCAGCTCAGGCTACAAGTACTAACAAACTTAGTACCTGATAGGCAATCTGTTAGTACTGATAGGCAATGATGTTAGTATTGACAGGCAATTTTGTTTGTATATTCAGGGCCATTTGTTAGTACTGATAGGCCATTTGTTAATACTGATAGGTCATCTGTTAGTATTGCTAACACACCATATGTTAGTACTGCTAACATACCATATGTTAGTGCTGCTAGAACTTCCACAGGTGCCAATGCTGGTGAATCATCATTTGTTTATCTTGGAGGAAAAAAATACTATTGACTGCATTACTCTCCTTTGCTGATTTCCCATTGATCCAATTATGACGACTTGGAAGATACTTCTGTTACTCTTCCAAAATGATGGAATAATCAATGGGCTTATGATGATGATGAAGATGTGGGTTGCTGTGGCAGATTTCACAACATGGATAACACCATTGCTGTCAGTCCTATTCCCACACTCAGAATTCATAAGGATCATCCAAAAGGACAAATTCTAGGAGATCCTACATCAGCAGTTCAAACAAGAGGGAAGATTCAAAAGGCTTCTTCAGCACAACAAGCCTTGGTAAGTTACATTCACAAACAGAACAGAACAAATCACAAGGATCATCAGAACTGTTTGTTTGCATGTTTTCTCTCTCAAGAAGAACCCAAGACTATATCACAAGCCTTACAAGATGAAAGCTGGGTTGAAGCAATGCAAGAGGAATTGCTTCAGTTTAAACTACAGAAGGTTTGGGTACTTGTTGATTTGCCATATGGGAAAAAGGTAATTGGCACAAAATGGGTCTTCAGGAATAAGAGGGATGAGAGAAGTATTGTTGTGAAAAACAAAGCACGACTTGTAGCACAAGGGTTTAGACAGGAGGAAGGTATAGATTATGATGAGGTTTTTGCACCTGTTGCCAGAATTGAGGCAATTAGGTTATTTTTAGCCTTTGCATCATACATGGGATTTACTGTCTACCAAATGGATGTTAAAAGTGCATTTCTTTATGGCACTATTGAAGAAGAGGTGTATGTCTATCAACCTCTATGCTTTGTTGATCCTGCTCATCCAAACAAAGTCTATAAAGTGATCAAAGCTCTTTATGGTCTACATCAAGCTCCTAGAGCTTGGTATGAGACACTTTCTTCTTTTCTGATGGAAAATGGTTTCAGAAGAGGTACCATAGACAAAACATTGTTTATCAAGAAGAAAAAGAGAAGTGACCTTATGTTAGTCAAGCACTGTATGTGGATGACATTATTTTTGGTTCTACAAAGAAGTCTATGTGTACAGAGTTTGAAGAATGTATGCACAAAAGATTCCAGATGAGTTCCATGGGTGAACTCACATTCTTTTTGGGACTTCAAGTGAAGCAACAACATGATGGAATCTATATTAGTCAGGATAAGTATGTAGCTAACATCTTAAAGAAGTTTGATTTTTTGTCCATCAGAACAGCTACTACTCCTATTGAGTCAAATAAACCACTGGTCAAGGATGAAGATGGTGTAGATGTAGATGTACATGTCTGCAGGTCTATGATTGGCTCTCTAATGTATTTGACTGCATCAAGGCCAGACATCATGTTTGCTGTTTGTGCTTGTGCCAGATTTCAAGTCACTCCAAAAGCCTCACACTTAAATGTATTAAAAAGGATTTTTAGGTACCTCAAACATCAACCCAAATTAGGTTTATGGTATCCTACGGATTTACCTTTTGAACTTGAAGCTTACTCAGATAGTGATTATAGAGGAGCCAACCTTGACAGAAAATCAACAACATGTGGATGTCAATTTCTTAGAAGAAGATTGATATCTTGGCAATGCAAGAAGCAGACTATTATGGCAAATTCTACTACTGAGGCAGAATATGTTGCAGCTGCTAACTGTTGTGGGCAAGTATTATGGATACAGAATCAAATGATGGATTATGGTTTCAATTTCATGAACACCAAAATCCATATTGATAATGAGAGCACTATAAGTGTTATCAAGAATCCTGTTGCTCATTCAAGGACCAAGCATATTGAGATTCCTTTCCATTTTATAAGAGATTGTTATGAGAAGAGACTGATAGAGGTTATCAAGATTCATATAGATTCTAATGTTGCAGACCTTCTCACCAAAGGATTTGATGTCACAAGATTTAACTTTTTGGTGGTTAGCATTGGATTATTAAATCTATAGCTACAATTGAGGGTGAGGCTTCACAAAGACCAACTGATTCCCAACCTATACCCTCTCTTCCTCACCCAAGTGAAGACCAACCTCAGATACAGCCTGACCCATCTTCCAGACCTCCACATACTATATACATTCCTGATTCCATTCCAGAGGGTTCTGGTGGGAATCATAGAGGTCAGTCATCCAATGATGCATCCCTATCAGGGAATGAGG
>BQNB010128319.1:0-19300 GCA_026074375.1 Tanacetum coccineum | reverse complement strand
AAAAAGCTAAGGAAATCTTTAATAAGCAGAGATAATAAGCTGATAAGCTAAAATGAACTACCAGTATTAACAGTTTTAACTAACAGTACTAACTTGGAGTTAGTACTGCTACCTTTGAAATCCAAGAAAATGAACTAGCAGTACTAACTTGGAGTTAGTACTGGTAGCTTTAAGTTAATATTGCTCCAAAAGTGAACTAGCAGTATTAACTTATAACTAACAGTTTTAACAAGTGAACTATCAGTACTAAGTAAGAAAGTAAAGTTTGATCACAAAAACTACTTTTCAACTAGCAAATAACAAAATGAGCAACTCTAAAACAGGTCTGCAGAAAATAAGAACTATAAGGAAAAAGAACAAATCTTTACAACACCCATGCTCAATAACAGGGTCCAAACAGAGAATCTACAAGCTCTAGCTTTATAATAAACTAGATAGTGAGAGTCCATAAGCACATCCTAGGGAACTGTGGCTTATCATCCATAACATAAGCTGTGGTATATTTGAGAGTGATACTTATGATTTTCTCTTAACTACTTAACTTTTTATTTTCACTTAATGAAAACAGCCTATGAGTAAGCTGTGATGAGAACTTTTTGAACACAAAACAATATGATTAAGAAACTTAACACTGGTATTGTAATATTGACTTTAAAAACTTCAAACTTGCATTAATCTTGAAAGTGTTACAAAGATGAAAGTAAAAGCTGTAAATGACTTGAAACAAACTGAAAATAAGCTAAATTATTTTTAAGATTAAAAGCTAAAAACTAACATGCCTCAAAGGCTTACAAAAGGCTCTATTTATAGCCGAAGTCTTTATCTCTTGGACTTGCAGCTTGTGCTTCTTTGGAGAGAGCAAAAAGAGTGTGCTAGTTGTGTGAGGTAATTGTGAAACGAATCCCAGCCTTTGATTTCTATTGAGCTTCTTTGGAGACAATCTTAGCCATCGAAATTGTTTTTGGGAATGGTGAGGGATTGCCAACATGTCATTTATACAACTGGGATGGGTTAGTAGGGTGGATGAAATGATTTTGGCTATGGAGAAAAGTGGTTTTGCAGGGTAGAAGGTATGGGACGACATACCAGTTGTAACTGGGTTTTTAGGGGCGGGAAAGAAGACTTTTTGGGGAGTAGGCAGAAATGGTCCCCTTAAGTTATATAACTTAAATGCAATCTCTACCTTCTTTGCAATTTTAACCCTTGTCTTTCTCTTTTGCAATACAACTTGAGGTTTTGGCAGTTTTGGCCCCTCAAGTTGTATTTTCTTGCTTTGCTGACTTTTGACTTTGCCCTTTTCTACACCGTGCTTGGAATTTTTTGCTTTTGGCTTTCTTTTTGTCCTTTTCTTGAATATCCGTTCCTGCACAATACGAATACAAACATACAAATACAATGTATTTTTGGTACGTTTTTAGTCATTTAAGTCCGTATATAGTGGAAAATGGTATGTGTAATTAAACACATATCAAAATCCCCCATACTAAGGTATTGCCGTGTCCTCACGCAATGTTATGAAGTAAACACTCAATGAAAACTAAGAATCTAGGCCCCCCTCGACTAATTACCTCGAAAAGTAGCAAAGTGTTCGTCAAGGGGAACAAACAAAAACTTTGAAAATGAAAATTACAAGAGCAAGTTACATGAAAATGAAAATTTTACTTTAAACTACTAACTTCTAAAAACGGGAAAAAGGAGATGTTTTGTGTGTGAGGCTTGCTCTCTATTTATAGCCTTGGAGTGAAGCTTCTAGGAGTCTAGCCCGCGCCTCTTATCCATGATCTTAACCCTTGAATCTATGTAATCATTGGATCCCAATTCTTATTCGTTGGATTGATATGATGAGCACACAGAATGCCAACGTGGCATTCCGTGTGTCAGAGTACTTGTGCTTATTTCGCACTAAATTTAGTGCAAAATCTTGTCATTGGTGTGTTTCTTTGGATACACGCGTGGCATTCCTTGAGGGATTCAACCAGTAGGAGGCTTTGAATGATGTTTTCCTTAGATGAGATGGCACATAGTACTTAAATCTTCTATCCCTGCTGTAAATTTCAATTACCCCTTTGTTTTTTATGGGTAACTCGTCGAGAACGACGATGAACAGTAAAAGGGATTACGCGCCCTTTTTTAACTGTTAGTTAGGGGGTTTGACTCAGGTAATGTGGACTTTGACTATGGGTTGGGGTATATTTATTTTGGGTATGGGCCCGTGTAAGTTGTTCGGTTATTAATAGAAGAAAATACCGTTATCTTTTATATTTAAAGAGATAACGGTGTTAGGGCTTTTGGGATTTTTTTATGTAAAATGGTTTTACTTAAGGGGCTGTTTTGGTAATTTTTGAGGTTTTGTCTTCTTGTGATTGACTAGTTGACCAAGTTTGACTTTGAGTTGACCATTTGCTAGAAACTTCTGGCTCTTTTGCACTTTTTCCTTTCCCGTGTCCGTGTTTGTCCGATTTTGACCGTTTTCTTGTGGTTTTTGCAACATCCGTACCTACACAATCATAAACAACAAAATACAGATATACAAGCATATTTATGCATATTTTGATCATTTGAGGGCCAATTTGGATATAATAAAGATATGTGATTTCTCACATATCAAAATTCCCAAAACTAAATAATTGCCGTGTCCTCACGCAATATTATATGCTCTAAAACCAAATACCTCAAAACCTCCCCAAACTAAATCTTTGAAAAGTAGCAAAGACTTTCGTAGAGAGAGTTAAGAAATCACAAGTTATAAAACACCCCATTTTCCCATTTTTCAAAACTTTTTCATATATATATATATATATATATATATATATATATATATATATATTTAAGTAAACTTAGAATATTTCGACTTTCGTTATTTCCATAACTGTTAGGGATCATAAAACAAGATGCATTTCGATCCGAGAATGCCCCAAAAAGGATAAATTCATCGTCCCCGACTTTTCACTTGCTCCAAACCAAGCTTAAAACGAAATCACCGCTAAATATCAGTTAAGATGCTAACACTACTCATATTTGCAACTTGTGAACTTTTCACTCCCGACAATTATTATATCTTAGGTGAATGTGCTATTTTGAATTTCAACCATGGATCAACGTTTTGCAAAATACTATGCTTCACGTTCCACCCGAGAATAATGAGTTTGAAGGCGAGATCATCCCATGTAGCGACTTTTGTCCTCGGCAAACAATCCCAAGCCTACCGGCTAAGATGACCAAGCTTTTATAGACACCCAACATAGACTAGTATCGTACTCACGGACCAAAGGTTTCAACTCCAGGTTCCCATAATATACATAGCTTTAAATTAGATAGTCAAAAATCAAAAGCATATTTGAATTTAACAAAACGAAATCTATTATTAATTCAAACTTAATATTTATGCAATTATATCCTTCAACCTTTTAGAAGGCTGCAACATCGGTTGTGAGCCGGCAAGATGCAGCAAACTTTTATCAGTTCTCGATTTTATATCTTACTATGCTTTCTTTAAAACACCACATCGGTTGTGAGCCGGCAAGAGGTAGTAAACTTTTATCAGCCCACAGTTTTTATTTATTATTATTATATTTTAATTAATTATATAGAGAAGACTTCTTTTTGAAAAATTCAAGTATAAGTTTGAACTAAGACTAAAAATTTTGCTATATATTACATAAAAATTGTTGATTTAAGTTTAATTTCCAAAATCAGCACATATATTAATCCGGTTAAGAGCTTATCGGAGGAAAAACCACAAATTACATACATGAGCTCTTAAGATTTCCAACTAATCCTTGTTTAGCATCCCACTCATACTTAACTCTATCATTTTTCGTTCTTCGCTTTTCCTTTTCATCTTCGTCATCTTCTGGTGGAGTTAAGCAAACTAACGCAGGTTCGTCGGTAAACCTTTTAAAACTATCCTTGCATGTGTCATTAACCATTTTAATTGACTCGTTTACATGCTTTTGAGGATGTTTTGTCGTGCCATCGATATGAAAAATTATTTGTTCATTTCCGTCCCTTAAAATAAGTTCTCCTTTGTACACATCAATTAAATCACGGCTGGTTCTTAAAAAGGATCTCCCAAGTATGAGAGGTACTCGAGGATCGGCTTCAAAATCAACAACAACAAAGTCGGTAGGAAAATGGAAATTCCCAACTTTGACAAAGATATCTTCGGCGACTCCTTTAGGATGAGTAATCGATCGATCCGCTAACTCTAAAGTCATCCGAGTTGGTGTAAGTTCTGGCAAAGAAAGCTTTTTCCAAATAGAAAGAGGCATAAGATTTATGCTTGCGCCAAGATCGGCCAAGGCGTGGCATACATCCATTCCCGGGAAATTACATGGAATAAGAAACTTGCCGGGATCTCCAAGCTTTTCGGGAAGCTTTTTGAGGAGCATCGCCGAGCAATTCTCGTTCAACGGTATCTTAGCTAACTCAAGCAACTTTTCCTTATTCATGAGCAAACTCTTAATCGTAGGAGCAAATC
The DNA here is from genome assembly GCA_026074375.1 of Tanacetum coccineum. NCBI lineage: Eukaryota > Viridiplantae > Streptophyta > Magnoliopsida > Asterales > Asteraceae > Tanacetum > Tanacetum coccineum. Next base: position 14,820 of record BQNB010128319.1, on the reverse strand, counting down.
TTGGCATCAAAAGTAAAGCATCCGCGAAACTAATGTCGAAGCGCAAATCTTGAAAGATTTGGAAGATCTTCTCCATTTGATTCGAAGCTTTGTCACGAGACTTTTGATCATCACGTCATGAAGGATATGGAATATTTGGCTTAGGTAGACTCTTCGGAATATCGGATTCCAGAATGGGAGTGGTTTTAGGCAAAGTCGTCGGAACATCGGGTTCCAGAATAGAAATGGGGATAACCGGAGGTGGGATTTGAGCGGTACTTCCTTGGAAATTTGTTTGCTCTTTATCCGTTGTCTCCTCGGTTTCTCGTTCCACTACCTTTTTAGGAGAAGGATTAGTAGGAATCGAGGGTCCCTCATAAGCAACACCACTTCGAGTAGTGATCGCTTTCATCTCACCCTTCGGGTTTGGAATGGTATTACTCGGAAGAGTACCCGAAGTTGAGGCTTGATTTTGAAAGAAACTTCCTAAAATACTCCGCATGTCATTATTCAAATTTTTCCTAAGATTTTCCTCTTGTTTAGTTAACGTGCTTCTTATTTCATTGATTTGACCTTGCATATTTCTCACAATTGACTCATTAGCTTTCATATAACTCGTAATTTCGGATGGAATCCCTTGTTGAAATTGATTATTATGAGCTTGAAAAGGTTGGTTTTGAAATCCTTGATTTTGAAAATTCGGCACATGATTAACTTGATTTTGAAAACCTTGATTTTGATGAAAATTGTTTCCCCGATTGAAATTGTTTCCTTGATTTTGATTTTGATAATTCCTATTTTGACCATTGTTTTGCACCGGAGCAAAACCTGGTGGTGCCATTTGATTACTAACACGGTTTGGAGGGTTAACTTGATTGTAAGTACCCGTAGTCGCACAAACACTAGCCTGATTGTTATCGGTAGCCGGACAATTATACCAAGAATGGGCACCACCACAAGTAACACAAGATTCCTCAACCGCTTTGTTATCGGTAGGTGGACAATTATACAAGACACTGGCTACCACACAAGTAACGCATGTTTTTTCCTGAACCTGTCCTTAACCGGAGCGGGCATCTGACAAAATTTCTTAGAAATAATGTTCGACTAAGTTTGGATCGAAGTTGATCCGCAAGTTATTAATTCTCTCATCCGTTTTACTAAAGTAGCATTCATCCTAGAAGCATGTTGATCTATTCGTGTAATAACGAACTTTGGGATTATCTCAATATTGTGTTTTTAAGCCCACTCTAGTCGTCTACTAAAAGATTTTTCCACAAGCCGCGATTTAAAGAGGTCTTGGATTTATTCTCGTTTAAACCGTTTATATAAGGTTATCAATTGATGTTAACTCTGTAAATCCATGAATGGGGACAAGCTCTAAGGTAACTCTTTAAAGCGTTCCTACGCTTCACTAAAGTGTCTCGCCTCAAGAATTTTGTGTTAAATCGTGAAATTTCATTCTTTAAATTGAGTGGTTTTTCGAAGGAGGGTAAAAATTGATTCACAAATTTGGTAACGAGGATCGCCTCCCAAGTCTAAGATGACTTTGGTGGGTTCTTTCTAGTACAAGTTTTAGCTTGGCTCCCTCGAGCGAACTATGGAACATCATATTCTTATTCACATAGTTAGGACCACGATTCTAAATTGTAAAGTCGAGGTAATCCTTTTGAAACTATTAATATGAGCATGAGGATTTTTACTCTCACGACCGTAAAATGGGTTAGCTTGAACTAATTGTAACAAATTCGTTTTAATCTCAAAATGATCCGCATTGATTTCTGGTAAAGCAATAGCTTTCCGTTCTCCATTCCGTGGTTGTGCTCGGAGTCGAGCTCTTCATTCGCACGTTCGCGCCCATGTTCAAAATTAGTTCGATGTGCTCGGTTCGAACTATGTTAAAGAAACTTGTCTTCTCCGACGTCTTGGAATTGTGACGTTTGAATTATTAGGATAATTGGAACGTCTAGTGTGCATGCACTATTTATGGAAAATAAAAATATTTTTGGTTTTTCAAAAGTTTATTCACAATCTCATTTTTAAGAGGAAACGATGTTAGACAATTGAACCAAATAATCAAAATTAATTCACGGTTGCTCTTAAAATTTTACTTTTTAAGGTGAGTCGTATTTCGTAAGGGACTGAAATGGTTAGTTTTAAATCTTTTATTACGAGTTGTGAACTTATTTGATGGATAATACCTCAAATTGAAGGTATTTATTTGTTGGCCTTGTTCTTTTACCAACTTTGTAACTTTTTAAATATTCAACTAATTCAACGGACGTAAAAATCAATTGTTTGGTTTGAGCAAATTTTTTTGTATTTTGTTTTTAACTTTTTACTTATACTAAAAAAAAAGAAAAAATATTTTTTAACATTTTTCTTATTTTTTAATTTTTTTTATATTTTTTATTTTCTTAAAAGCGTAACTTTCGAAGACGAAAGGTTCTCCAAATCACGATCAACAAACTTCAAGCGAAAGAATGAGTAAAGTGCAAAAATCGTCCTTAAGGTTTAGCCAAAGTGCAAAAATCGTCCCACATAGTTGAGCCAAATTGCATGTCTCGTCCCTAAGGTTTAGCCAAATTGCATGTTTCATCGTTAACCAGGGATGATTTTTTGCAAAATAGTTTGATTTTGGGACTATCTATGCACTTTCAAACTATTTGGGACGAAACATGCAATTTGGCTAAACCTTAGGGACGATTTTTACAATTTACTCCGAAAGAATCTTAATCACAAATCCTCAGTAGCGGCGCCAAAAATTGATTCGTAATAATCTATACACGTAATAATAAAATATAAAATAATATGAAATTCCCAAACTACCCTTGAGGACAAAGGTAGTTAGAAAAATCACACGATAATATATAATAATATATTACGTATATTAACCGGGAAGTATGATTCCCGGGTCGTTAAGTCCCAACGATTTGTAAAATTGAGACCACGTTTGTTGTTTGGACAATGATTTGAATTGGTTCGAAGAAGATTTGTTTTCTAAAATCCTAAAAGTAAGCAAATTAAAGGACAATTAAACCTAACTTAAATAAAGGGAAATTAAACTTTAACTAAAAACGCAAAACGGGAATCCTAAATGGTGATTAGAAAGTCTAATTTTCCAAAATTAAACCTAACATAAATTTTTCACTTTTATTATACTCTAATTGACTAAAAAGTAAGTTTAAAGAAAACTAGAACAAAAACGGAGTTGAAATGAGCTTAAAAAGTCAAAAAACGTGAACGGGAACGATTCCCGTTATTTAAAAATCGAAATTTTGCAATTTAAACCCTACGGAAGCAAAACTAATTTTCCTAGAAACTATATGATAAAAGGAAATTTTAAAAAAATATTTTTTTTTGATTATTTTTCTATTTTTAATAATTTTTTAAGTTTTTAATAAAAATAAATGTTTAAAAATACTAAACTAATTATAAAAATTCTGAAAAAATTATTGAAAATAGCTTGAAATAAGAGGGACCTAGGAAAAATAAGCTTGGTTACACAGCTTATCGAATAAGCTGTGTATTAAGCTAAAACAACTTATTGAACTAAAGAGATAAAATGTATATAAAAGAAAGATAATGCAAAGGTATAACGGATGAGCTATTGTGGCATATTGGTTAAGTGCGTGTGCATTTAAGTGATAGGTCATGGGTTCGAGTCCCAGGCTTTTCCTTTTTGCAAATTTTTTATTTTTGAAAACTCAAAGAAACAAAGTTGTAGACAAGCTAAAAACTAACATTTTTTATAAAAACACTTATATCTAAAAACCTGAAATAAGCTGGAAAATAGCTTATTGATTTGACAGAATACTTAACTCTATTTTTTTGGTTTTTTTCAAAAAAAAAAAAGAACTCTAAAAGTTGAAATAAGCTAAACTAATGAACAATAAGCTATTTCTAACCTAGTCCTACCTTGATAAGCTAGTATGACATAATTAAGCACAAATTAGACAAGCCATAAGCTGGAATTTCCAAATGAGCTCTTATGAAAACTTTGAAACCAAACAGGCCCAACACCAAACTTGAGCTTATTTTTAAGTAAGCTAATGGAATATTGAATAAATGAAACTTTTATCTACTGAAAGCTAATACTATAAGCTACTTAAAAATGCATTCAAAAAGTATTTTGAAAATCAGTTGCTCAATCAAAAAGCTATATGAAAAGGCTAATGCAGATAGAGTAAAATATTTTTGGTTTTTTAGAATTTATTTGAAGGGACAAAGGACTAAATAAAAGCTTAAAAACAAATAAGAAAATAAGCTAATTGAGCTAACATAAGCCCTATGCTATTATAGTATGGCCTATTTAATCTACTTTGTTGCTCAAAGTTTGTAAGCTAAAATAACATAATCTTTACCTATTGATTTTTAAGCTTGAAAATTGAAATGGGTTTTTTCATGTTTTCACTATCTGGCTGCAGTGTGCACATTAAGAACCAAAAATAATTTAAACAATGCAGGCTTTAGACTGGATTTACTCTTAATATAACACCAACACGCAAAAACAAAGGGATCGAATGAAAAAGACAACTATGAAACCGAATTAAATATAAAATGAGTTTGTTAAGACGTTACTTAAATTCTTAACAGATTGATTAAGCTACTAACTAACTAGATAAAAACAATTTAAACTTAAATAAAGACCCTTAATTCGTAAATCTTATAAACTCAAATATGGATTTGAAGTATCAATGTGTAAAGAAACCAGTTATCCAAAATACAGCATTAACTTGATTTAACGATGTTTGAAACCAAAGTCACCTCTTTAAAATTCATTAATACATTTTTGCTTAGTGAATATAGATTTAAAGAACTCAAATCAATTACAGATATTAGATAGCTTATAACAACCTTAATGAACATTTTTCATAGTAGCAAATATGGCCAGAACAATAAGCTAAAACTATGCTTAATATTTTTTGGTTTTTCTATGACCTGTTTAAGACAATAACATAAGCAAACTATATCTAATACTAATAACAAGCATAACAGGCAAATAACAACGACAATAAACACAAGTAACCTATACTAACAGTAATAAGCAAACAAATAGCAGGAAGAATTAAGCAATAATTAAGCTAAAATATGCAAGGGAATAGAGGCTTATAAATGGAAAATGGAAACCTCACCAAGTGCCTTTGCACAAACAAGGCATACAATATGCTTCTTAGAGCTAGTCTACAAGCTCGAGCTTATCCAAGGATAAGTTGGTATTGTCTTGGAAGTCCTTTCATTATTGATTTCCCTTTCCCATATGTAAGCTTTGTGTATATTTTTGAAGTGATTTGAGTAGATTAAGTCTCAACTAAGCTCTTTTGAGAGCTTAGTTGAGTTAACAGCCTAACTTATTAGTAGTTTGAGAGGATTATGAGAAAGTATTCAAGAGACTTATAAAACAGTTAGGAAAAAGCATTTGAATTTATGAATCTCAATAAGAAAAAAACTAATTATATTTAAATAAACTATGATTTCATTTGATTTGACAAAAATTGATACAATACTTGAAAATGAGATTACATAAACTGAAAACAGAATTGAATTTAAATGAAAACTACATAAGCTAATTATGAAAACTAAATTAAGCTCCTAAAAACTAAAAAGAAAAAGAAGCTGTTTTGTGTGTGAGCAAGGTCTGCTTTTATATAGCTTAATAAATAAAAACGCTTATGGTCTCTTGCACGCTCCCCATCAAACTTGAAGCCGTTGGATTAGTGTGTGAATGAGCACACGATTGACAACGTCGGAGATTCTGTGTCATTCCATTTTGTGCTTCTTTTACACTAGATTTAGTGTAAAAAATCAATCATTGGTGTGCTTTCTTTCCATGTCCGGTTGGTCCAATCTTGGTTGGGTTCAACAATGGGGGGTTTGGTGATGTCTAACTTTGGCACATGGAGCTTGGTACTCTGAATCTTTAAGCCACAATGCCAATTTGATTGTACCCCTTGTTTTGAGTGTTAATTCGTTTGAGGTAGTGACGCTATGAATTGTAAAATAGTTAATACGCGGCAAGACCCTTTTTAATCGTATTTTTTATCTGTTTGATTTTATTTGACGGGTACTTTGAGCTTTGACTTGGGCCGGGTAAAAGGTTTAAGGGCCGGGTAAAAGGTTTAAGGTTATTAGTTTTTAAGGATAACGACCGTTAGTAGCTAGTTAACGGAGTTAGGGTTTTAGGGGTTTTTAGTGAAGATGGTTTTAAACATTTAGATTTTTTGTGGTATTTTGAGGGGTTTTGTCTTTTTGTGGTTAACCCAGGGTTGACCAAGGTCTGACCAAGGTTTGACTTTGAGTTGACCTTTGTGTGTAAGAACGTTCTGGGCTCTTTGTGTGCTCTTCCGTCTCGTGTCCGTGTTTGACTGTTTTCTTATGATTTTTGCTATATCCATACCTACACAATCAAAAAGACAAAACAAGCAATATACAAGCATTTTAAGTACAATTTTGTTTTTTATGGGCCATTTTTGATATACAACGGGATATGTGTTTTCCACACATATCCACATACCAAGATAACCGGGTTTCAACATAAGACCATTAGGTTATGTATTGTACCTAGGCAATGCCACCTTGGTATAAATACCCCTGCTCCACACCTTGGATGAGGGTTGGTTGTTCATTTGGTTCCTGTCAACCTAAAAAATTTTCCTTCTTTTCTTCTAAGTGCTACAACCCACTTTCTCTCTTTAAACTTTCTTTCTTGCTCATTTGTTAAGTGATTCGATACATCTATAATTAGTATTCAGTGTGCCATGGGGTCTATCGTTGCTTGTGGTTCGTTGTTATATCTTGTTTTAGATCATTAGTTTTGGTTTTTTGGTTTAGTCTAGGTTTTCAAAAATCAAACCAGATTTATGTGTTTAACAAGTGTTAAAGTTTAAGTTTTTAAGCAGATATTTATGCTAAGATAGCTAGTTTGTGCAAGAAAATCACGGTAAATACGTCTAAAAGGTAAGTTTTTTGGTTGATTTGTGGTGAAAAAATTACGTTTGTGTTTGTGATGGCTTGAAGCGAAATATGTTTTGAAGGTAGCAAAATATGTTATGAAGCTAGCGAAATATGTTGGTAAGTGAAATGTGTAAGCGAAATATGTATGTTAGCGAAATATGACAGGTTGACCTCAAGCGATTTATGTCATTTTTAGGAAACAAAACTCTGTTTAATTTTTCTTAAGTCAAGCGAAATATGTCTCCGATGAAATATGTTAGCAAGCAAAACATGTCATCAAGCGATTTATGTTAGCAAGCGATTTGTGACAGGTTGTTAGTTCAAGCAAAATAAGTAATTTTGCAAAACAAAAGTCTGTTAAAATTTTCATATTTCAAGCGAAACATTACATTGTTATTATATTCCAAGCAAAACATTACATCAAGTGAAACATTACATTGAGCGATTAAGTGTCATTACATAAACAGGGTTAAAAGATTTTAATTTTTCTACTGTTTTGTCTTACTTTGGAAAAATACCTGTGAATAATTGGATTCACGGTTTAGTGAAGATTGTTGTAAAATCTCAAATAGAATATGCCAATTTGTGTATCACCAACAACAAACAAATCTTAACATAATTCCTTCCTTTATCACTGTATCGTATCAAATCCGTTAATCATTTCAACTTTTCAATTAGAACAAGATGAATACTTTAGTCTCAGAACACATCATATGTTGTTGGTGCTTAGACGTGCGTCCTCCAATGCTTTGAGAAATCGATGTATTGATTCTAATGAGTGTGTCGTGTATACGTCTATTCATCAAATGGAAGAAACATGGTTTAGGATGTATGCTTGATTTAATCGATAACAGTCCTTGGTTTTATGTGACATCATCAACTAAATGGTTTTGCCAGATAAACTATTAACCCTATTTCGTCGTTCTGTGTTAGCTTAGGTGTATACGTATTCCTGAAACATGTAGAAAATGAAATATTATAGGTGTTAGTAGGTTTAAACCTTTTATTTCTTTTCTAGTTGTGACTCAGTCATGAGTGAAAATTCTAAGTATTACATTTACCCTTAATCGTTGAATTAAATCTTTTAATGGCATCGTTAGGCACCTGCGAGTTATGAACGTACCCTTCGACCTACGATTTTTACTTTAATGTTAACTAAATGTCGACGACATGACTTTAAATTTAGACTGTGTTTAAACTTGTTATTGTCTCACCATACTTGAGAAACCCAACTCATTTGTGACTGTGTTTACGTCTTTTTAATGTATTATAATACTGGTGTGTTTGGTGTTATTTATAACTTAGTGTCATGTAAGAGTATATGTTTTGTGGTTTTTAGTATTGTAAGTGTTTTGCTAGAAAGTTTAAGTGAATGAAACCTAATAAAAGGAGTATTAATGATACAGTTAAAATGTAGACATAGTCTTTGAAAGGATTACGTATTATGTTTGATAAAATACAAGTATATTGTTCGTGTGCCTAATTAGTTTTAGAAGTTATGTATATTTATTTGATTACTATATTAAACAAAGTTGGGGACTAATAATAGAAAATTAAAAAGTATTCATTGGGTCATTTCTACAATTCTTAAATCATGCACAAAATCGGTTATTAAACGCTTACGATCGTTTGAAAATAAAAACCATTATACTTAGTCAATAAAAACCATTATACTTGAAAATAAAAACCATTACAATTGGTCAATAAAAGATAGTTATAGTTAAAGAATGTAAAAACATAGAAACTGTATCTATGGAGTCATTTGTTCTCTCTTCATATCATGATTATTGTTAATATTGTTTATCCCACGTCTATATAATAGGGTCTCATACCATAAATATTGTATTAAACCAGTAGTTCAAATAACCTAAATTAATACTCATAAACGCCACCTTCTTTTAGACATATTACTAATCAGGACCTGCTAACTTTTTTGCTCATTTAATTAAATCTAGCTTTTAGTTATTTTCGAGCCATGTAATCTATCGATTGTTTTCTGGGTGGGTGAGTAGTTTGTATTCCGCGTATGGAGTTGTGGTTGCTGTGTTTGAGGGTGGTCATTAGAATGGTTAATGGATTTGGTAAAGTTTGTGGTGGGGTTCAGTTGTGTTAACGAAGGACCTTTGTTGCTGGTTCGCCTGAGTGTGGGGGGAGAGTGGGGGGGGGGTGGGAGTGGAGGTGGGTAGGTGGTGGCGCGAGTGAATAGAATGGCGTCGGTGGGCTGAGCCCACGTGGAGAATGCGGGGGGGTGGTTGGTTGGTGGGGGTCGGACCATTTAAGTGGATGGGGGGGTGGTGAGAGGCTTGGGAGGGGGGTGATATCCATCATGGATCACTAGTGGGCTGAGAGAGTGGGGTGTTAGGAGTCTATCCGATTATATAGGGTACTTATTTAACCATCATCCTTACTATCATACTTATTCTATATATCCACTAATTTATTCTTGTTTCGGTTTTGATCTATTATGTTTAACATTTGAGTATGTGAGTTGAAAATAAGTTTGGACTTTTGTTAGCGTCGGGGATTGTGGTATAGAGTAGTTGACTCAGTATTTGACGCTCATTCCATCAACTAACGAGGAGAGTATTATAGACCCTTTTTCTATGTTTCTTGGGGTGAAAATGATACTTAATTGATTTTGAAATGTTTTAAGTGCTGCGAATAAGTGCTTACTTGTTTTTGGACATTACTTGATATTATATGGCTTATGTGTATGCATTGTTGGATCGGAGGGGTACGCCTACCCATATTGTATTGTGATTTGGATTGGAGGGTGATGACAACAAATAACGTTACATTTATACCATCATTTATCCCGAATAAATAACTCACTTTTATATAATTATTGCAAGAATTGTTACTTAATTGCTTAAAGTTGTTAATTGCAGTAATTACGGAGTGTTTTGTGAAGACAAGTTAAAAGGAGCACTTTTTAGAGCTTAAACGATGATATTGGAAGATTGATTATTTCTTACTCAATACGTCGTATCCATCACAGAAGATACGACGCATCAGTGCCTGGACTTCACAAGAAAATGCCGCATAATCCAATTCCTAATAAGGCGTATCCAAAATTACCATTATACGTCGTATCTTGCCTGGCATAAACAATCATGATAGATCCTGTAATATAAATATAAAAGAAGGAAACGATATAGTCTGTGATTGTTGTGAACGTAGCGCGCTACTCGAAGTAAGAATTTTACCCCTTTGTTACGCGCTGTATTGACCTCATTCAATATGGCGTATCCATCAATTTTCAAGTAGGCTATAAATATAGTAAGAGTGGAGATACGAGTTTTCAGTAGGCAAAATCATATTCTCTATATCCATACACTTAAAAGTCTTATTTTTGTTGATGTGTGTCGAATGAGCATGAGCCAGGTCATAGCATCGATCACGTTTCCATAGAAGAAGTACATCGCGTGTAATTTTCCCTATACGTGTCTTGTATTAATTTAATTTTTGGTATCGTTTGGTTATACCATTTAGTTTACTTTGAGTTAATTGATCACGTTATTTTATAATTACAATTGGTTTATTAGGCTAATACCTCGGGTATTAGCCATTCTTAATGAAGATTTAATGTTTTGTTTGGTTTGTTTTAATTTGTTTGCGCTAAATGTTGTATTAAATTGTGTTGTTTAATTTTGTTTATTCCACCTATGATACTTCAATTCTACGTGTCTTTGGAATATGCGACTTATCATTCAACTGGGTCTAGTGATACCTAACAAGTAATCTAGATACTGGGATAGCTCTCCATATTGTGTTTTATATTACTAGACAAATAGGATCACAGATAATATTCTATCTTTGCCTTTAAATTATGAGCTTAGTTGGATCGGTAGGTGACCCGTATGCTTCAACGAGTATGTTCTTAATTAATTGGTAAAGACTTGAACTGTGAACTACCAGTATATAAAATATCGTCACACAATAAGTGGGTAAAGTCTCGATGGGCTAGGGTTTAACAAGATCACCATTGCTTTAATCCCTAGATAGATTATAATTAAACTAAAACGTGTCTAGGTCTTAGGATGATGTCCCGCCTAAGTCTTAAGAATGACATGTCACCTCGAGATAAGCGTTCATTGTACTAAAAAACAAACCAAAATTTAATTGGATTTAATATGGCTAATATAGTTTTCTATCATTTGGCTTGTACCGCTCTTTTATCTTCTGATTATTTTCTTGCATGCTTATTGTGTATTAAATTGATTATTGTGTGTGTTCATAAAACCCCGATGTAGGTATCTTAGGTTAAAACCCCCCTTATCATAGGAAGAACTAGGTTTAGCATAGTTTAAACAATTCTAACTATATCATAGATTATTAAAATCTGATTAGAATCTAAGGTGGAACACCCACACAAACCAACCTCTCTATTAGTGTTCTGACACCCTACTTACAACGAAACTCCAACACGATAGGGTACACTGCTGTTAAGTGTTGTTTAGGATAAGTCAGTATTAATATAGAAAATTTAAGTGTACTTGTAATAATAAATTGACCCTACACGACAGACATGTAAGTCTTTTGGCGACGTTTGACCGGGTGAGCGAAGTGTTTAATTCTTATTTGTTAGTATTTTAGTTTAGATTAATTTGCATATTTGTGTGTTTGTTTTTGTGTGTTTAATTTCTCTGCATTGTATAATTTTTCATATTGTGTGCTTGTGAGTTTTTCTACATAATTACAGTTTACTATAATCTTTTGGCGAATATTTGTATTACGGCGTTATTCATCTATTTGGATTTTACGACGTATAAATTTTTTCCCTAAAACCAAACAGCTATATTGTGCCTGATTACGACTTTAAATCAATAAACGTTATTCAGTTTACTGAAATACGGCGTATTAGTCCATTTAACCTTTTTCTTCGTAGAAAATTTATTACAGGAAATGGACGACCCCAACATCACCATGGTAGAGTACACCAAGCTTATGGCTGATAAAGCTAGAGGGCGTGATCAGATGTTTATTGGGAAACCGCTACGATTCATGGTAACGTGAATATTGTGATTGATCTTGATTCGTGTTACATTAGATTTGAAGTAGATTTCTCAAGCTATGTCTACAATAGATTTTGCTGGCTGGATCATCATATCAGAATGTTTCTTCCGAACCTCACTGTAGTATTTACAATGCAATTTTAAAGCTGACGATATGATTTTTCACATATTATTTTTTTGTTTCCGAGGACGAGGATTACACTTTTTTATATAACAAGGATTCGTCTTCTTATAAATTAATTATTGTCAATAATTTAAAACCAAAACCGGCAAATGAACATGTTGAAATTCATATGAATTCTATTTTGGCGAACATTGACTGTCATTCTCAATGGATAGTGTTATTTGTCATGTGTAAACACTAAAGACACCACTCCATTGAGTTTGATGAAAACATTCGAACAATCAAGAAACACCAGGTAAATCTTTCGCTAAAAAGATTTTGTTTTAATGATTAAAATCATGATTAGTCAATGTTTTAACAAAGCGATGCCATTAATTATTAAAAATTTATATGTGCCATTCGGCATCCCATTCGACCCCAAATTGTTTTATAAGGATGTGATTAAATTGGGAAAAGTCTAACTTAAAGACTAGCTGAAAGAAAAGTGCTTACCAGGAGACAACCCGATTGTTTTTAACTGTTTGAAAATTGTAATTTTAATTGTTTGATTGAGTCTGTCTTCCCTGACACTTTTATTGTTATGGCATAATCGAAAATCCCTCTATGGATACGCTCGTATCGACTGTTTTGGACGTTATCAGTCTTTAATTTCCTGCAAAACTTTAAAAATTTGTTTTTTACAGGATGCAATACGGCGTATCCTTGGGTTTGGGATACGACGTGTGTGTTTACTTTCCTGCATTGTAACCATTATAAACTAAGAATTTCACTTTTGTCTACTAAACTTTTTTAATGTACGGACCTTGCTGTTAAAGACTAAATGACTATATGGTACTACTCTCTAAAAAGACGTGTGTTGAACTCGTCAGGGAATTTAACCGCTTACTCATGTTCAAACATTAATTTTGCTTAAGAACTCAAATTGGAGAATCATCCCTAGCAACATATCAGGGGAGTTCCTCATTCTAATTCTATTTCCTATTTTCTTTAATTGTTTTATCTATACAACAAGGACGTTGTATAATTTACGTGGGGAGGGTGGAGAATTAGAACGCCTACTTGTCCTTTCTTTTACAAATAATATGCTATATGCTTAAAATTATGCCAAAATAAAAAAAAATTAAGATTTACTTTTGTAAATAATTTACTAGTTACAGACCTCTTTTGCGCAGCACTAAAACCCTTAATACCAAACTGTGAGAATTAAGCATATTCTATTTCCAAAAGTTTTCTAAAAATTCTAAAAAATTATAAGTGTGCCGGTGATGTAGTGGAATTTAGAACTTGGCTTGGTATATCACTCGAGACCACAACGATGAGTACATGGTTCGGACTTAGTAGAGTACATGTTTAACTGATAAATTTCTAGGGAATACACCAAAAAGCCTACATGTTGTAAAATTAACTAACTACACTGGTTAGTTAAACCCCGTGTAACCCGTTGCTTACTCTCACAATAAGAGTAAGATCCCTTAGAAAAACCTGTTGAGCCATTCCTGTCTTTTTCACACCAAATTTCTATTTCGTTACACCTTTACACCTTAGCCTACCCTATAGATTAAGCCTATTTAATCAAAGTTGCTAGTTACTTTTATGTAAAGTTTTGTATTTCCTGTGTTAAAGTGAAATTTTCTATCTCCGGTTAGGTTGGGAAATTGCACAATGCAATGGGAAAATATGTAGCTTGTGTATTTTGCTACTTTCGCGATTATGTATTATGTCCAAAGATGAAGTGTTGAAAGAAAAACTTATCCAAATAAAGTATGATAGTAAAGACGGTGAAATTATACCAAGATTTAAATTTATATTTAAAAAATGGAAAAATAGAAAATGCATCAAAAAAGAGGAGGATAATTGATAGTCGGTTCGCTAAACTTAAACCGATGAAATACTTGGAAGGATCGATTATTCGTTGATGCGTGGATAAAAATCAACGATGTATAGTTTTGTATAAAGTGGCCGATATCACCACTTTTGTAAAAGTATGTAAAGTTTGGGATGATTGGGAAGATGACCGTTATGGGAACGCCAACTTAGGTTGTCTTTGTCATGTCTATGATCGCGGCGTTTGTATATATTTCGAGTCTTTATCATGGAACGGTCAGGAAAAGTTACTAGCAACTATATACCTTATTTTTCCAAACTTAATCTATTTGTTTTGTGAATTTCATTTAACAATTTACTTCCCTTTCCTAGCAACTAACATTAGGTTTTACTCGAACGAGGTTGAGATCGAGTCATGCATGTCTATTTCGTCGTTACGGCCATGTATAAGTGATTCAGCCACCTTGTTGGTTTATTACTTTTGGTGAAAGTTAGAAGATCCCTAACCTATATCGTTCTTCATCCTAACCCTTGGTTAAACTCGAATGAGGATGTGATCGAATTATACATGTCTATTCTGTCGTTACGGTCGTGTATGTGTGATTCAGCTGCCCTGTTGGTATGGTACTATCGGTGAAAGATTGTTAGAATGATCAACCTTAAGACTAATTACCCAATTTACCTTTTGACTTGTTTCTCCTTAGCTCTAGTGGTGGAGATGCGTATCCTTGCCAAGCATATGATATGAAACTAATCAGGACCGAGCAAATGAGCGTACCAATTAAATGTTACACCCTAGATTAGTTGAGTGATCTGAGTGTTTTCATTTCCCATATTTCGTGAGGTACTTGGTCTTGTACATGTGATTAAAACAAAAGAAATGCTTAACGAAAAAAATCCTTAATGTTGATCCCTTCTTGACAG